>JARHVA010004790.1:1147500-1397500 GCA_037957365.1 Torreya grandis
AGTGCCAAAATGGATCTTTGACCAATGACCTACAAGCACACAGGTTAATAGTTTATGATTGAACACTCAAAAGAGGGGTCCTGTGATACAAAATGTTAGTAGTTTTTATAATTTTGTCTTAGACTGATTGGATTACTTGCAAATTAGATGATGTTACCCTTTATGATTAAAAAAAAAGAAAGAAATCTAATATTTACAAACCATGATATTATGAGACTAAAACCACTCTCAATATTAAAAGGCTACAAAACTCTAATGATTTTATTTTATCTTTATTTTTATTGTTATTTTTTATTTTTTGTATTTTTATTATTTAAAAAAAAAATTAAACTATGTCCATAAATATTAAAACAATCACAACTTTTTCAATATCTAATAAAATTCAAAACTGTAAAATGTTTTGAAATACTAGAAGACCTTAATAACCCAAAAATGTTTTAATAAAATTATTTATGAATGATGAGAAGTTTATAAAACACAACACATTTTATTTATTTTTATTTTTATTTTTTTGTTTTTACGAGCACATTGTTCTGTTAATCACCCTACACAAAGTGCTTAATAATTTGATCTAATTATTGATGTTTGTGAAGATCTATTTATTAAAATTCCCACCTTTATTATTTAATTCTAGATAGTAACTAAAAAAAGTATTTAATTAATATGACTAATATATTAAACTATCAAATATAACTATTCTACCAATGTCTAAAAATAAAATAAAATAAAATAAAATAAAATAAAATGAAATAAAATAAAATAATCTAAGCTAGAGACCATGTATCACAAAAAAAGGCTTTGACTATATAAAAATATGTTTCCAAATATAAACCTAAGATAACAAATAAACAAGCTTGATAACAATTAAATATTCTAGATACTACTATGAATTACAAAATTACTTAGATGCCAACTAATAATAAATTTTGGTCAAAAAGGGATGATACAGATATTGATTGCCAGACATTGGTGATATGGGGTGCCATGTAGGTTATAGAGCCCCTTTTTACTATTGTATCTATTAGCTACCTCACTTCCATGCCCAAGACCTGCAAACAACAAAGTGATTTTCAGTGATAGATCTTGCCAAGGATAGGCAAAAAGAAATGGATTGAGAATGTAATTTTTCTACAATTGAAAAAAAAGACTAAGTCCACAATTGAAAATAACTTTTTATAGTTAGAATAATTTATGTATTTTCCCTGTAGTTGTATTGGATTAAAAAATTTTAATATCCAAACTCAGGATTAACTATCCCAAAAAAAAGGAAAAGAAATTATCCTATATAGTTGGAAAAGAGTGCTGTCTGCTATCTTTCCCTTAAATGCATCCATGCATGAAACCTAAAAAAAAATTATTATTATTATTATTATAAAATTTCAAGTAATAAATTTCTTATGAATTTATAGATTTAAACTATCTATTTAAACTCTATCTTGTTATAATTATGGCATATTTATCAAAGCAAAATGGAAAAGACTTTTATTAGCTAAGAAAACAGTCACATAATATCATTATATTAGGCATCACTACTCACATGAAGATCCTATGATTGAGAATTAAGGATGATAGGGAGGATAGACACAATAATTCCACTTACTCCTAAGAGTGCAATGATCAACAAGTAACACGTATCGATACCAAATAAAGGGTGAGGCAAATAACAAATAAGATAGAGTGTATGTAACCAAGGTTCATTGCACTGGACAAATGTATGGTGTATTTAAATTTTATAAGATATAAATGACATGTACCTAATGTAAATTTGATGAGATGCAATAAATGGTAATAAATTGATTCAACGTGTCATGTGGAGATATTTACACTGCCACGCAGACATATATTTAATATGTCTATCATTCAATGGTAAGGGTAGTTACCATTGTTGAAGATACAAAATAAAATAAAATGTAGCAACATACCTCAAAATCAAATGCCCATCCATCCTAGTTTCTCTTCAGCTAAATTGATACTGTGTTGCATATTCCAACACTAAATACCAAAGAAAAAAGGTCAGTGGCAAGTCATTTTTGGTAGTAACTGCGTCATTAGAGATGTGCCCATACAAATGATCAAGAAAAAGGATTAGTAAAAAAATTGGGTTACAGATAACCTTTTAGCAATATTCCAATAAATCCCTCAATATTTTGATCAAAAATCACCTCGAGAAAATAAATAAACCTAGGTATTTGAAACCAATTTCAAATAATCTAAAAATATGAGACAAATTAAACATTAAGTATTGCTATCAACACATTATTTTTAACATTAGTCGCCTAATTTTATTCAAAATATTTATTTTATAGAATGGAAGCAATAGCCATTTTTTGGAGGAATTCTCTCACTCTATGTATGTATCTATGTGCATATCCTGAGCTAATTAAGACAATAAATATGAGGCAACTTAACCTTTTATTGTTATATTGTTGCCTGAAGACATGCTATTTTAATGAGCGAGCCATTGGGGAGTGAAATCCAAAACCGCAAAGTTTAATGTGTCATCCTAATTACAAAGAAACAAATATCATTCATCAAGTTAAATATTATTCTAGTAACAAAACTATCTACCTTTGTAAATATATAAATCTATGATAGAATGTAAATCTACAATGCTGTAACAGAATATAGACTAGTTGTTTTGGTGTGAGAAGTCCTCCTAAGCTCCAAAGAACAAATTTTTTATTGAATAAAGCACCAAATTTGTTTAAAATCTTCCTTTCAATCTATGCTATCACACTCATTTTATTGACAAAATTAGTTTAAAAGGAGCTATCCCACCATGGTCACCATTATGTGCACTAAAATTTTGGATTTAATCTATATTACTAATTTTAGTAACAAAACCCAAAAACTCAATGACACTAATAAGAATGGATATAAGAGATATAATTAGAATAACAAACACATTCTTACCATTCTTTGTACCTCTTTACAACTCCATTCTAGGATTTTCACTTGAATGATTAGAATATATTGACACTATGATGCTTGATTAGAGATGTTGATAATAGATGCTTGATTAAATGATTATTTTGGCATGGATTGGATATGAGAATTCTTGTTGATGAGGATCAAATTATCATGATGATGTTATGGAAATTTTAGTTATTTTTCCTTTGGCCAAGCATGGTCTTTTATAGGAAAAATGGAGGGAAATTTGAATAATTTTTAATTATTAGAAGTCTCTAGTTTGGAGACTTCTAGAGACTTGGAGGAGCTTCTCCAATTATAGAGGCTTCTCCATAGGTTTAAGGGATAATGAGGGGGATTAGATAGGAATTAATGAGGATTAGGGCTCATAGGGGTGTAGGAATAGCTAGGGTCGTAGGGAAGCTAGGATGGTAGGTAAATAAATATGAATTTTAAATTTTCAAGTTGGTTTACGGGGTAGGTTAGTAGGTAATAGGATCTATTAAGGGATTAATAAGGGAATTAATTGATTTTAGAATGGGATAAAGGTTAAGTGGGATACATGAATGGGATATGGATATTAGGCTAATAGTTAATATAGTAGGGAAGATGGGATTTAGGCCAAATTAGTGGGAATTAGTATAATTAGTGAGGCAAGCAAATTTTAGTGCATATAATATTATTGTGTGTAAAAACAATATTACGTGTATAGGTTTCATATGGTTAAGAGTATTCATAGGGATATGGTTGGTATATTGGTAGAGATATGAACTCCATGATTATAGGAATAATTTCTTATAAATATGTAATGTCTTGATTGAATTATTAATTAGAAATATATATAATATAATAATGTACTCAATATTATCTTTCTATGTATTTGGCTCTTATAATCATAATATAAATGAATTCTTTGTATACACTCCTGCAAAAGCTATCATCACCTTATCTCAAAAGGATAATATAATCATGTTATAACTGTATGAATCATGTAGTAAAGAAGCATATAGTGGTGTCATGTCTAAGTAACTGTATTAATGAAGCTCATAGTATCTAATATAACAAGCCCTGAGATGCATTATGTGGATCATGGCAACATCTAGAAGAAACAAGCTCAAGAAATAAGCAATAACACACACAATATCACTCAATTTAACTCAAAGAGAGGTCTAAGGAGACCAAAAATAAGGATCATGTTCAAATGTTACATACTCTAAGGGGAGGACATGTTCAAATGTCTACACACCAAAGAAACAATCAACATTTAGGGCACTGGGGCTAAAAAACATGAAATGTGTTCAAATGTTTCACATTAAAGACAAATAAGGAAACATGAAGTACACTCAAGTAAGCCATGTGATAATATGAAATAAGTGAATTATAATAAACTAGCATAAGCATGTCATACTAGTCCTTACATACATGTGTTAGCAAAATGTCTTGTAAAATAACATATCAAGTACACTATGTAAGATAGTAACATAAGTATAGACCTGTGTAAGTGCTAGTATATAAGCTCAACATCATAATATAAAATGATCATAAATACATATAACCTATATCAATCATGATCAATAGAAGCAAGATACACCCAACATAGTGTGTCATGTGAGTAGAGGAAAGGTCTAACATTTGCATGCTTATGTATCATGGATCTAATGTATGCCTATATCACACTCAAGTACCTATGAAGCATATGTGTATAAATAAATGATATATTATCTACTAACATAAAGTAAAAAACATATACAAAAGTTAGTAAACATGAGAAATGCTAAATATTTTTATATTTTTGATTTATTTTAATGTTTTTTGTATTTCCTTGATTATTTAATTTTTTAGAAATTTCATAAGAAATTGATGATTAAGATTGGTCTGATACAACCTCCTCCTCTAGATCTAAACTTTTATAATCATATAAATACATAGCATGTTATACTTCTCCATTGACTGATTGGTCTGTATCACATCATATGGTATGCTAATTAAGCATCCTTTATGATAAAATATAATGTCATGATGATTATGATCTATTGTGGCCTTCATTAAGTATAACCAAAATTTACTAATGTAAAGTCATGTTGATATATATGAGACATGATCCACACATTTATAAGGGAAACCTAGGGTCCACAAGTAATTGGTAGTATAGTGTTTCCCAAAGAGTCTTTCTATTATCCCCTATGATATAAGTCTTTTATGGTATATCCAATTTGTAAAAAATTGCTTAGATTACAATAACTTTCCATATATTTAGAATCAATATGATTATGGCAAAAAAACACTTCTCACATGAATAATGTAATTTTAAAATCATTTTGGTGACGTCACTCTTTACTTTCTAAAGGTTTATGTGGTTCTTGTTGAATTTCCATAGTAGAAAGATTTTATTAATTTTGTATTACACCAATAGTACCCTTTTGTGTGTAGTTTTGAATTGTAAAATTTGTGATATCATGTGATTGTGAGGTAGTAGTATAAGTCAAATTTGTTCATGGAACCCAATTTTGAATGCTTTGTGGGATAACGTTTTGGTCACACTTTTGCTTATGATTTTATTTTGATAATGTTTTTCTATTAGGCTCATCTTTAACAATGACTTTTCCTTGTAATGAAGATACTTTTGATATTTTGTTATTGTCCACTAGCTCAGATTCATACTTGTGCACATCCATATAGAGGATATCAAATGAAGTGTAAGGCCTATGCAAAGCTCTTTCTTTAAGTGGAAAAAAATACCTCTATTGAATATGAATTATACTTATAAATCCAAGGGTCAAAATGTTAAGGAATATAATGTATCTTTGAACCTTATATAACATAGTCATAAATAGACTCGTCATTGTGTTACCCTAAGTATTGTAAATTATCCAATTTGAATTTAGGCACATCATATTTCTTTTAGATTTTGGAAATTCAATAAGGCACCATTGGGAAAACTATAAAACCAATTCCAAACAATTTATGCTAGACTTTTATGGAAGGTTTTTAACAAAGCACCCATTTTTTCCCAATGACCAAAGGAATGTACATATTGGAATAAATTAATGGATGGGTCTCCATGACCATCAAATAGTGGTAAGTTAGTCATAATAAAATAAATTAGATAAGGATATTCAAAAAATTCACGTGTAATAGGTTGACCTTCTATGATATTATTATTAATTTGAGCATGATCGGAGAACAATTAAAATTTGAGAATTATAACATGATTTTGAAGATATATTATAACACTAATACTTAACACCACATGATTCATGGGAATGGTTAAATTTTGAGAATATGTACTCATGGGTTTTAATTTATGATTGATTTAAAACATGGGAATAAGAGATTGATCATTATCATGAGATTTCAAATTAAGTGAACATGTAGTAAATTTGATTAATTATAATTGTTTGATTTAAGGAACATTGAAATCATTTGATTTTTTCAAGGAAGTCATGATCTCATTGCAAAATTTACAAAAAAAATCACCATTAAATAAAGGAGAATTTGGCTCATGTGCATCTAATTGGATGGATTGAACATGTTCACTATCTTCATGATGTGATATCTTATCCTATTAGTTATTCATAACATGGACCACAATATCTAATATAATCCATGGGAAAATAGTGGGAGTGAGATGATAACTATTCAAAACCTTAAGTGTAGGTGGGGAAATGAAAGTTGTCAAACATGCCTCTTATCGTCCACTTGGTTTTGGTAAGGTTTATGGTTTTATATTGTAGTAATGATAATTTAACATTTTAGATTGCTTTTATTCAATATAAATGGCATTACAAATATATGATTCTTCTTGCTCATAAGTTATGCTTGATTTGAAAAATGTGTTCATGTAAGGAGATCCCATTTTAGCCTTAGTACTCATATAGTGTTGAGCCATAGTGTGATAAAATATGGAATAGAAGAAATATATAAAATGATACTCTAAAAAAGAGATAATCTTCAATAAAGCTATGGTTATGTAAAGAAGAGTAAAAGATTAGGTTCACCAAATGTTAAAAACTTTTTGGAAATAAGGATTAAAGTAAAGAGTAACCTAATAGACTAAGAATAATACTACTATAAAAATAGACCAATTAAATTAATTTATATTTTACTAATATTCTGATAAGATATATTAAATATAACAATATGCTAAATATGGAAGGTACAACATTCAATGTTATGATAACAACAATATGAAGGAAAATTTTTACTAGTTTGTTTACTGATGTGTATGCAAATCTAAGTAGTATAGGTATAGGATTGGACTATTTAAAGATATGGGTTCTATTGTTAGATTTTGAATATTTGATTTGTACCATTCTGGACACTTGTGTCACCCTATGGAAATTAGCATCAATGCTAGTATCCAAATTATACCATAAATGTTTGGTACAAATTATTAACTCTTTTCTAGAAATTCCACCTACACATATTAGGGTTGACTATCACCTTTAAAATTCTCTATTTGGATCATGTACATAGGTTTTCAATATCAATATTTTGATAAAAAACCTAGCTCCTCCGATTTGGGCATGCCACCTTGTAAAAATGGGGGATAGTGGGCTCAAGTGAAGTTGAGATGACCTCAAATATTCGTCTATTAGTGATAATTTCTTACATATCCATATACTATGAATAGGTCCTCAAACCAATGTAGTTCTTCCCCTTATGTGGGTTTGTGTGTGAATAATGGTGTAATATGCTATATGCAAGTGTATGTAGTGATCTAGCTTACAACTTGATAAATACCACTCATGGGTTATTATTTAAATAATTTAGACCTATAAGAAGACTTAACCTATGATGAAAAATAGGGAATTAGAACTTAGTTGTGCCAATGATTTAATGAGCTTGAATAGGTGCTTGCTTGGTAATTGTTAGATGAATAGTGACTAGGCTTTGTTTTATATTTATGCCACACATTTTGAAGATAATATCACGAAGGGTTAACTAAGAAAAATAAGCCAACTTGAACATATCAAAATATTTGAATCTTAAAGTGTTTTTAGGATAGGAATAGTAGTATCAATACTAGTGTCCAATTATGAACAATAGTGTCATGGAGAAGATAAATGTTGAAGATCTATAACTAACAATGGAGGATATATATCAAGTTTTAAACATATTATGGGTTACATGTGACATGGGTAATCAAAATATTAGGGTAAAACCATAAGATACGAATTTAATCACAATTAGATAGTGAAAATAAGCCTTTTATCTATGAGGAGGACATGAACTGAAGGGTAGAGCCCTCAGTTATATTTGTCAAGTATGTAAGACTAGTTTATCATGTAAAATCTAGATTTGAGTATCTATAGTGTCCTATATTGAGGATAGTTTAAAGGTGATTTTAGACATCTTAAAAATTTGACATTGTTAAATTTTTACACTAGTAGTATGAAATAAATATCAAATCCCACATATAGATGAAGGTCCTAGAAGAATGGTGAATAAGAGTAATGTATTTGTGCACAAGTCATGTGGTTTGGAATGTGTCAAAAATTAGTATTATCATGTACATATGACTATATTTATGTGTCTACATTTTTATCCCCTCTATTCTATAAATTAAATTACTTGAGTATAGGATATAAAGTTGAACCCGAGTGTGTACAACACTCTTTGTCTTGAAGTAGGTACTTAAATTATGTAGGGCATCAAATTTAGAAAACTCTATAACAACTCATGAAGTAGTAATTTTTTTCATTTTAAATTTGAAAAATTTTGAACTTTAAAAATTTAAAAAATTGAAAATAGAAAAGGAGTATAATTGTATGTAGGTGAAACCAAATTTCCCTAAAACCTATAATTGATGATGGAGAACAGTGCCTACTTATTAAAGCACTTAGATAATTTGAACCAATGGTGAATTGAGAGTGATAAAGTCCCAATTTTAACTAACTAATCTATCTCTTAAGTTGGAAAGATGCATTATCCTAAATCTCATGAATAAGGATAATACTCAATTTACTAATCTAAAAAAGGTGGAACCATGCTAGGTTTGATAGAATTGTGTTTACCCTTAGAATTAATGTTTAACCATAAAATGTGGATCTAACATGATCTTATCATTAAACCTATATTTTATTAAAAGGTGAAATGGAATAAGGGTGATAATCAGATCTATAGTATGCCAATTAGATGCTAAACTCATATATAAACATATGTTGAATTTATTACACTAAGATAGTATAAATGTAGAAAGTATAACTATGATAGACATGGAAATAAAAATTAAGTGATATACTTAGCTTGTTCTGATGCTAATGTAGTTATGAATTTGGAACAAGAAAAAACTAAGATGGAAGGAGATTTTGGAAAAATTTTTAGATTCTAGATCTGACGCTTTTGGAGCTATGGATAGTGATTTCAGCCTAGGATAATTGCATTGATGTTACTGTTTGGGTTTGATGTAAGTGTCCTACGTAAAATACCTACTAGAAAAGGATGTGACCACCTAGATACTTCTATGTTTGACTTCACCTTCACTCTGGTGTATTCAAAATTTGGGTCATGGACTATTGCTCCTTATGAAATGGTAAAACCCTAGTTCTCCATCTTCATTGAGTGACCTTGGGGAAAATTGATTAATGGGCACATAGTATTGAGATGGCTCCAAATACCCTAATGTTAGAGGATGCTTCCTATATATCCAATACTCCAGAAGAGGGCCTTAGACTCACGTAGTTCTCCCCTACATGTTGGATTATGTGTGAATCATATAATATGTGCAAAGCAAGTAAAATAATGAACTAGCTTATAACATGGAAAATTAGGCTCTTGGGATGTTCCTTTAGTACTTCAGACCTGTAGATGTGTTATACCTATGACTGGTGTGAAAATATGGAAGCTTTGTTCAATTTAATACTTGATAGAGTGCTTTTGATAAGTTACATTGATATCTTTGGTATTTTTCTAGGGTAAGGAATGAATGAGGGTTGATCTTGTATTTATATTTATCCCGTTAGATTAATAACTCACATAAAATCACTTAGGATAATCATTAAGATATTAGTTAGAGAGTTTTTCTAGAAAAAATTGTGTGTATGTTTTTTGTTTGACACATTAAATTACTTAGGCTAACCATTAGGATATGTTTCATTTGTAAAATTTAGATGAATTTAGGGCACTGGAAAATTATGCCAAGATAGAATAGTAGCATTGATGCTACTGTCTATCAAATATATTAGTGTTTAGGGAGTAGGAAAGTAAGTACAAGTTCACAACTTATAGAGATGGAATATAAGTGCATTTTAAGAATTTTGGGAAAGAGAGAAGGTTTATGTCATCAAAATAAGACTAGTTAGACTAATATATATAGGCTAAGGGTCATAAGATAGATTAGATCTGAAACTTGCATAAACAAGAAATTTATAGAACTAAAAAGAACAACCAAGGTCTGAGTTTGCCAAGTGTACAAGATTGAGGTGATATATGATCATAAAATGGTGTCTAAATTTCCACCCACTTTAATATAGTAATGAAATTTATAGTTTAAAGGAAAGGAATGTGTACCAAGGTATGTATGCACACCTTGTCTTTGCATGTACCCAACTTGAGTGTTTTGCTGGTGACTAACTTAAAACTAAGAGCATGTTATAATATAAAATTAGTTCATATAATATGGGATTAAAAGTACGTGAAATATATTTAAATTTCAAGAGTAAGGTTTAAGATTACATCTATGTGTCGATATAACTTCCTTACCTATTAGTAAGTTAGTTTGAAAAATATGTATCATTGTAAGGCTCTAAAACTAAGATTAGGAAAAATATAGATAAATATTGATAGTGCATATATCCACAGAGAGAGAGAGAGAGAGAGAGAGAGAGAGAGAGAGAGAGAGAGAGAGAGAGAGAGAGAGAGAGAGAGAGAGAGAGAGAGGCACATGCCCCCAACTTTGGATCAAAAGATGAGTTTTCACCTCATATTTGTGATTAGCTTAACCATGTAACTAAATGATACTTATAACTTGGTGAGCCTAGATGATCAAATCCAAACTAAAAACTTGGAAATAATGAGTGATTTGATCACCTCAACCATACCAAAAGGTGAAACAACTAATGTAGTAGATTGGCTCAATAAAGTCCACAAAATTTAGTAGGGTATCATTACATAAAATTCTGTGATGTGGTAATAGTTCATAAAAGAGTTTTGAAATTTAAAATTGATTTGGATTTTGTAATATTAGGTATATTTTGCATCATATATGCACCTTAGATATGTCTCATGCTGAAATTGTGTATAAAAATGGTACTAATGTATAGAATTCTACCACAACTATGAATCTAAATCATATAACTATGTGCTTTAGCCAATTCATCAAACTATGTAAGTGTGGAAAACATGATTCCAAATCATGCCCCTAATATGTATGAAGAAATATAATAACTAATATAAATACCAATGTGGAGAACATGTTTCCAAAACACACCCCCACTATAAATTGAGAATGTTGAATACTCAATAGGTGTGGAGAGCATGATTCCAAAGCATACCCCACTGAATCTAAGAATTATGAATGTGTGGAATCCATTCCCATTTGACATTCCCCCGCTTAATTTTAAAATTGATATAAGTACCATATATTGAATGAGTGTGGAGAACATGCTTCTAAATCATGGCCCCACTAAATTTGGAAATTATGCCAAGTGTGGAAAACATGCCTATGATATATACCCACTAATATGCCCCCTTTAAAGTGAGGGAAAGATAAGAAATGGTAGTTACCTCACCTTAAAAAGATAAGAGAATTGTATAATCTATAAATGTAACTGTGTAATATATATATAAGGGCACATGTCTAGGTAAATGTGTCATTAAAGTGCATAGAATTAATGTGATCACATGTAGGCCTAAGATACATGAGAAATATTATGAAAAATTATAGATAATAATAGTAAAATCTCAACAAGTAAAAACACACACACAAAAGATCACTTAAAAGTAAGTCAAAAGGTAATGGCCCAGGGGTACGACAAACAAGGGGCATGTTCAAAAGTTACAAAATTTAAGGGACATGACTTAGCCAAATGTCCATAAAGGCAAGGATGACATATTCAAATGTCCACACAATAAACCATGACATATGTGAATGTCAAATAAAGCATACATATGAATGGGACCACAAGAAAAGGAGCATATTCAAATGCTTGAACAAGGACTACAATTGCAAGGTATGACACTAAATGAAGTGCATAGAATAAAGTATAATGAACCAATATAAACATGTCATAGTAGCACATGGATCTAATGTGTTAGAGAAATATGTCAAGTGTATAATATATCAAGTATGTGTAAGATATAATCATGGATAAAGGCATATGTAAGTACATATATAAGCTCAATCATGATACTGTAGAGTGATTAATGAATCATATAACCTGTGTGTCCATGTGAAATGAGTAGAGGGAAATCCTATCATATAAAAATAGGAGTAGATCAAGTATTTGTGTGTGTCTATATCACACTAACTCAAGTAGAAGTGTGACACATATGTGTGTATGTAGGAGTAACTAAATATGCCATTCATTGATATGGAACTAACACATAGGTGTCAAGAAGCCAATAAAACATGTAGGTGCCAAAAATGTTTTGGGAATTTTAAATGTTTTAGATTTTTTGGTATTTTTGGAATTTTGACATAGGTTTAATCAAGTAGATCCTCATCATCAAGAGGTATAGGTCCACTTGTAAAGGATTTTAAGCTTTGTTTATATCAATTCATTGCCAACACTTTAATGTTTTTGTGTTATGTTTTAATTGAAGCTAATGGTGCATGTAAATAATCATGTCCATCATGATGTATATAAATATGTTTACTATATGATGAAATTTTACACACATGTTTTTAGTATCTAGCTTAGCGTTCTACTCAACTAGCCATTTTTTTCCAAACTTTAGTTTTAAATATGGTTTGTTTGTTGATATGTGAAGAAATACTGGTCCATCTAAAATAAGAGGCACAAGTACTGGTGGGTTTGATAAATAAGCTTTTATTTTATCAAAGATTTTTTGACATGCCTCATCCCATATGAATTTTGTATCCTTTTTTAAAAAACATGTGAAATAGATCATTTTATCAGCTAATAGGGAAATGAAATGTCTAATACCCTGAATTTAACCCTATAAACATTGCAATTATTTGAGATTGGTTTGTGGTGGAATTTCTATGATATATTTTACCTTTTTTGGATCAACTTCAATGCTTCATTGAGAAATAATGTATCCTAGGATTTTTACCAAAGATACCCCCAAACACACTTTTTTGGATTTAATTGAACATTAAACTTGCATAAGTGCTCAAATATTTTTCATAAATAGGTAACATGGCCTTGGCAGTGTTTATATTTTGTAAGTAAATCATCAACATAATCTTCAACAATTTTATCTATGAAATCATGAAATATATGATTCATTCCCATTTGATATGTGGCTCCTACATTTTTAATCCAAAAGTCATGAGTGAGTAATAAAATGTCCCTTAAGGAGTGTTAAATGCAGTCTTTTCTTGGTCCACATGGTTAATTTTGATTTGGTTATATGATGTGAAACTATACATAAATGAAAATGTCTCATAGCTAGCTATGGAATCTAAAATCATGTTGATATTAGGTAAATGAAAGTCATCTTTAGGGCAAGATTTGTTTAAATCTTGGTAATAAACACAACAACTAATGTCCCCATTTGGTTTTTTAATAGGGACAATGTTGGACACCCAACCAAAATGTGCAATGGATCCTATAAATTTGACATCTAAGAGCTTATAAATTTTATCTTTTACAAACAATGCCACTTTGGGATGCATTTTTTGTTTTATCAATTTTACATCTGGGTATAATAATATGTTATGGATTGTTACCAATGGATCCCAGATATATCCAAATAAGCCCAAGTAAAGAGTTTAGGAAAATCATGAAGGACCCATCGATAGGTTTTTCCTTCATCCTCCTACATCATTGTAGTAATTAAAATGGGTCTAGGGTCCTTATCTATTCTAAACTTATATTTGACTATTTATTCATTTAACCAAGTAAATTTATCTATGATAAATGGTGTGGTAGGAATGACATTTGATGAATCATGTTAGATATTTGGATTATCATTGTCACCAAAGTAGTCATGAGTAGAGGTAATATGAGGAAACCTATTCTTATAATAGAAGGAAAGGAGATCCTCATATTCCCCTAAGTAGTCTAGTAATGATTAATCATTGAAAAACTTGTCCATTATTAAAATTTATATGGAAGAAACCTCATCTATTAAGTGATGGTTGACCACTTTGAGCTTAATTGTAGAGAAATTCATATATTCTATTTTAGCATTTTGGAAACAAATTATACTTTGAGGGACATGCTTGTGTTTGGTATCTTTGTTTGAAAAACCCAAACCTTGCTGATTTTTATTATTTATAATAGAAATGGGATGAGCTATTACTTTCTCATTTTTACCTAACCCTTGTACCTTGTACCCATATTTGAATAAATATTGAGGACCAAAATCAGGTTTATAGGATTACAGTGTAATATGAATAGGTGGTTGGACCATTGTATAATGTTTGAAGGGATTAGTATCCATTGGACATGTGTAAACAAATATTTGATGACTTAATTTTTAATCATTCATACAATGTGGAAGGAACCACATACATCTTGTGTATCCAAGCTCATCTCAAAATAATGTTATAGTTCAAATCATCCAACATAAATTGGTACAAAGTGGGAAATCTATGGGGACCCATGATAATATCCAATGTCATCTATCCCAATAATTTCCATGACTTATTATCAAATCCATTAATACTCATATTAGATGGTTCTAAATTTTATGGTCTAACACCCATTATAGAGAGAAATGATATGCTATAAATGTTGAGTCTTGGACCATTTTATTAAAAACACACACTTGGATACAAACTGGTAAATAATTGATTATAAGGTGTTTAGGTGGAAAATGCTCCTTTTTAAAGGATATATTATATTTATTCCATTTTATAAAATTGAAGACAGAGGCCACATATGGTGTTCAACATTATAAAGAAGTAGGGTCACACATAGTGCATTTAAAAGAACAACCTTATAATGGGATGAGTTGTGTAACGAGTCTGGTAGTGAGGTTTTGGTAGTACTATGATTTAATTGGGAAATAACATGTCCTAGGGAGGATGATTATTTCATGCACTCCCTTTGGCACTTGTACTGATAGGTAAAATCTCATTATAAACATTAACACAAGAAAGAGTATGTAGGAATGCAAGTTTTGAATCCCTTATAGATCATAATGCATTTATTAGGCATGATGTATACAAAGTAGTAACCAATATGAGGTATTGGACCATGAGATAGTTTACAGATATGTCCATGGAAAACATGATTAAAAATTTATAGCAATTAGGGAGTTGTAACCAAAAAAAAAGAAACCTAAGTGACATAAGATTTGATATTCAAAGGTTGAGTTCACTAAATGTTTAACCCTAAAATGTGGATCTAAGGTGATATTATCATTAAACCTAGATTTTGATTAAAGAGGTATATATAAATTAAATGGCATAAGGGTGATAATCAAATCTGTAACAAGTTAATTAGATGCTAAACTTAGATATAAGCATACACTAAATTTATCATGTTGAGATAGTTTAAATATGGAAAGTACAACTATGATAGACATGGAAATGATAAAGAAGTGATGCACTTATTTTGTTATGATGATAATGTAGTTATAGATTTGAGATAGGTAGAAATTAAGATGGAAGGAGATTTTGGAATAGTTGTCAGATTCTAGATCTAAAATTTTTGGAGCTCTAAACAATAATGTTAGCCTGGGACAATTATGTTGAGACTACTATCTAGGTTTGACATAAGTGTCATGCATGGAGTACCTACTAAAAAAGGATGTAACCATCTAGATTATTTTAGATTTGACTTAGCCTTTTCTTTGGTGCATACAGATTTGGATCATAAGCTCCTTATGAAATGCCAAAACCCTAGTTTTCCATCTTCATAGTGACCTCAGGGAAAAATGGGTTAGTGGGAACATGATGTTGAGTTGACCCCACTATTAGAGGGTATTTCCTACATAACCAATACTCTATAAGAGGGCCTTAGTCCCATGTAGTTATACCCTATATGTTAGCTTGTGTGTGAATCATACAATATGTGTAAAGTAAGTAAGACAATGACCTATCTTGTAAATTATCAAATCCAGATCTTGGGCTACTCCTTTATTACTTTAGATATGTAGATGTGTTTTAATTATGACTAGTGTGTAAATAGGGAAGATTTTCTTAATTAATGCTTGATAGAGTGATTTTGATAAGTTACCTTGGCCTATTTAGTCCTTTGCTAGGGTGAGGAATGAATGAGGGTTGATATTATATTTATATCAATCCCTTTAGAGTAATAACTTGCATCAAAGCACTTAAGATGACTATTAAGATACATTTAATTTGAAATTTGGATGGCTTTATGGCATTAGACACTTGCATTGGGATAGGACCATAATGTTGATGCTACTGTTTGTCCTAAACATTAGTGTCTAAAGAGTAGGAAAGCATGTATAGGTTTAGAACTTGTAGAGATGGAAGACAAGTACATTTTAAGCATTTTGAGCAAGAGAGAAGGTTTATGTCATCAACATAAGAATTTAAAAACTAAGATATATAGGCCAAGGGGCCTAATATATAGTAGATGTGAGACTGTAGGGGCATAAAAGGTATAAAATTGAGATGAACAACTAAGGTTTGTGTTTTCCAAATGTATAAGACTGAGGTGCTATATAATCATAAAATATTATCTACAGTGTACAAAACTCTTTCTCTTGAATTAAATACTTAAATTATGTAGGGCACTCAAATTTATCAAACCCTAAAACAACTCATGAAGTAGTCATTTTGTTGATTTTAAATTTCAAAAAGCTTTAAATTTGAAGATTGAAAAAAATGAAAAGAGTAAAAGAGGAATAGACCTATATGTAGGTGAAGACAAATTATCCTAAAACCTATAACTTATGATGGAGAATTGTTCCCCCTTACTGAAGCATTTGAATAATTTAAACCAATGGTGAATTAAGAGTGATAAAGTCTCAATTTTGACTAACTAATCAAGCTTTTAAGTTGGAAAGATGCATTATCCAAACTCTCATGAATAAGGAATAATATCTAATGTACTAATCCAAAAAGGTGGAATCATGTTAGGTTTGATAGAAGTGTGTTTACCCTTAGAATTAATTAGAAGAAAAAATTAACTCAGGCAACCTACTGTAAAAAATATAGTGATATAGTAAAAAATATAGTGATACTGTAAAAAATATAGTGATACTGTAAAAAATCTGATTTAGTAATATAAATAAGGCAACCTACTGTAAAAAATATAGTGATATACATAATTTATAGAAGTTATAAATTATTAAAAATGGAAACTAAGGTTAGGGTTAGAGATAATTCCTTGTAAACTAATTTATTCAAGCTAAATTTTTCATTTAATGGATGTGATTGTCTAAAAATACTTATGAAAACTTATAAACATGATGCTAATTTAAAAAAAATGTTTCTATGTATTATGACACAAGTGCACAGTATCCAGCCACAGTTGTAATGAGACATTGTCCATTAGTGCAAATTTATTGGATATGAAAATCTGAGTTGGTTAATCTCTACCTAAATACTATTTGATTCTATTTGAAGTCTATTTGGATGTGAGGATTACCTAAAAAAGCAAAAAAATCATAGCCTGCACAAGTACACAAACAAGATCAAATGCTTAGGGAAAAAAGTGGGGAAGTGGTATATGGATGATCTATCTTAAAAAAACCTATTGTTAACCGAATGTTGCCTCCATAGTCTAAGTGGATATCAGGCCAATGTATTTATCCATTTAGGTAGATCATATCAATATAACTAGAAAAATTGATTAGACTTCTTGAAAAAAGATGTCCTCAACCTATAAGAAAATAATATTAACTTGGCTAATAATTGTATTATTGTAATAAAATTATGGTGGGGCTCTTTACTAAATAGATAGATGCTTTTGAAATTTATTTTACAAGAGAGTGATAGCTAGAGTCATCAAGGTTTTTAAGTGAGACACTTAATGTGCCCTTATAAGATAACATTCAATTTTTTTTATGATAACTAACTTATTTTTATACTCAATAAAGCCATTAGGAAGTATGCCATTTTGATAAACAAGCTGTTAGAGTGTGGAAAAGAAGTCCATATTACTGGACAAGTGTACAATACATCCTTATCTACCTAGTGCATACTTATCTATAATGAATAAATGGTTTTTAAATTAGAATGACATTGAAGTGTCTGCTAATTTGGGATGAATAGGAAAAAAATTAGGTAAGTATAGAAGATGTTATCAATAATTACAAGAATTTAAAAACTTTCATATAGATAAATGGTTATCATAATAGTGAGTTGGTTGATGTCAAGAAATAATATTGTCAAGCATTTATTTATTAAATTTCAATTTTTACATTATCCCCCCTGTTATTCTAGTGATGCATAAATTACTAGAGTAAAGGAAATGTGATACTTAAGTGTGTGTGCACACTTTGTCTTTATCATGGATATGTGCATGCCTCCTTGTTGGGGCATGTAGAGAAGTGTTGAATTGAGAGTGATCAAGTCTCAATTTGAAGAATTCGTGTAAATGCTTGAGTTGGAAAGATATATGCTCCAACCCTCATAGGGTACTTTATAATGTGTGAAGAGATAGGAACCAATAAAGTGATTTGCTAAAGTGTAACAAAAAACACTAAGTGTCATTAAGCTCTCATGTGGTCCACTTATTAAATTCAAAGACAAGAGGTGAGAACCAATACATGACTTGATAAAGTTTAACAAAGACATGGAGTATCACTAATATCAAATGTGGTTCACATAGTTATAGATGGATCTATATTGAAACTATAAATTATTTAAACATGATACTTAGTTATTGAAAAAAAAAGAAAAATTAGATTTTTGAAAAATAGTAGCTTGGTCATGAATGCATGTCATTCCCCCTATACCATATAAAGTCATATATGTGATCTTTTAAAAATTGTTTGAAGCCTTGTAACCATATTTGCACAAGTGTGTTTGTGCTCAATTAGTTATAAGAGTGGAGTGCATAAGAAAGACATAGGCCACCACAATTTGATTTTTTTGATTTTTTCACATTGTAAATTGTCATATCTAAAAATGTGTTGTTTGTAAAATCCCATTGTGATGCCCCCATTTTGAGAAGAGGGTGATTCCATGCAAATTTATTATCTCAAAATAAAAAGTAAGGGAATTTATGAAAGATAGATAAAAATGTAAAAAAATTTAAATATAATAGATTTGTACTTAAATTTTATAGATTTAACATTGAAACACTTATAAAAATGTATATTGTATTTGCATCATGTAAGTTTTGATATCACATTGCAGTAATGGATGAAGCATGTAAAACTTGTTATTATTGCATATGTATTTTAAACATAGTATGTTAAAAATTTGAAGCATTTAAAAACATATAGAGTATGTGTATGATTTGTATCATGAAACCATATATAGATAAGTAGATACATAGTATCACATGATAAGAATCATGACACCATAGTAGCCAAATAGAAAACATGTCAAGAAAGTCACACAATTATCATGCAATAAGATCTATAGGCCACATACAAGGGACATGCAATATGTCACAAATAAATTAATAAAGTTTACATAGATGACACACATTAAGACCAAAGGTTGAAAATAAAGGACATGAAAATGTTTCAAATCATAATAGGCCTAAAGGCCACACATACAAGGCATGATTGTGTCATACAATCAAGGTGTCTGTTGAACATACATAAGGCCAAGGGATGAATAAAATAATAAAAAACATTTTAATCATGTTATGAGACTTAAATAATCATATGATAGCAACATATAATAAATGAAACTATAATAAGTTGAGGATATGTATCTCCATTTTAGTTTATCAAGTAGCATATTCACCAAGACATATGTGAACATAGAATGAAAGATTAAAGCATGTATTTTCATTTATAGCTCAATATGGAAAAGAGGTTATGAATAATACAACTTATAAGGTCTTTTTATATAATAATGTAATGACTTGAACTAAGAAAGGCTGTTGGGTGAAAGGCTTAACTAGTATCAAAACCCTATAAAAGTATGTCTTAACTTGAAACTTTACTAATATCTAAATGTGAATTTTTTTGTGTGCCAAAAATATTTAAGAAGTACTTGTGACCAAGTTACAATTTAAAATAAATAGTGAATATGCATAGGGACAAGTGTACAATAGGGGTCAGGTGCATGGTGTGCCATTGTCCATATTGACTGTATATAAATTTTTTTGATCTGGAAAGCTTTTGTTATGTATGAAGACTATTTTTCACTATGAAATTTGTCCCATCACACACTAAAATACCTTATGAGAATCAATATGTATTAAAAATATGGATAACATAAACAAAGATATATCCAACAATATGAGTAAATGCCTACAGGTCACATTTTTTTATTTTTTTATGAATATTTTATTTTTTTTGAATATTTGAATATTTTTATGTTTTTCCATATTTGAAAATAGAAGCATGCATAATTTAAAAATTGACAAAGCTAAAAAAATCAATAAACATAGTTGCAAAAATAGAATAAGGGATGGGGAAGATTTGATAACCCTCAACAATGTGTTGAAGCAATCATGGAAAGAAGGAAGGCATATGAGATGTCCCCAATGTAAATGTAGTGTTGATCCAAAACTCATAAGATTTAGTTGAAAGATAATTCAAGAAACAAGAACAACATAATAACACTAATCTTATCTATGAGAAGAGATGTTTTATTGATCAAATTTGTAGATCCAAACATAGATCTATCTCTGAGAAGAGATGTCTGATTTCATTTTTGGGTTACATTTTCATTTATACACATTTTGAAGGTAGGAGGAGGATGTGGAAAGTCACAAATATCGAGGGAGATTAAGTGGTTTGACTTCCATGATTTACAACAATACATAATTCAAGAAATTACTATTTTTAGAAACTTACTATTTTTAGACTGTACTACTAAAATTGAAATTTATGGAACTTTCATTAGGTTTTCAAGGGTAAAAGCACACATAGTATATATTGGTGCCATATCACAACATTCCCCTCATTCTTATCTTTCCAACAATTCAAACAGAGCTATAGTGCAAAATTTATGTCTCCTAAAATTTTTGCCACCAATTGGAGTAAAACAATCAGCCGAATTGTTTCTCGGATCAAGTGTTGCAAGGATGGAAAGCATGGACATGTAAATGCATGCAAAATTAGGTATATGTGAGCATGAAAGTACATATGAGAGCTTAAAACATGCATAGATGTGTAATAATAAGTAAATAAGTTACCATGAAAGATATGTATATTGAAAGATTAGTAAGATGGTCCTTTTGGGTTTTTCAAATGGGGTTGAAGAAAACAATGGATGAAGTGCCCCAAAATGACAAGACAAAGGAAAGAGCTATAAGAAGTATGGATTGGGTGTAGAATAATGAGAAATAGAATATGAGTAACAAAGAAGCTATGTTAAATTAGGTATGCTTCAAGTATGCTTAACCAATTATTTGGGTAGAAGAAACCTCCCATAGAGTGCTTGCATATATATAATATTTAATTGAGCTAGATTCCAATAAACCATATAATTGAATAGGCTTTACCTGTGATATTTTTTTTGATTCATGTGCCATATTTATAGTATATCCTTCAAATGAGGTATGCCTATCAGTGTGTTGTTTGATGGTAACTGTATTCTCCTTGAAAATAATAAGAATTGCATGATTTTGTTGAAATGTAAGGGAATCATAATTAATATTGAGTGTTGCACCCATTGATTTTTTCTATGAACTCCCAATAATTATATTATATTATTATAAAGTAGGATCAATATGAAATAATGTAGGACATGATTTAAAACCCAATGTGACCTACAAAGTAATAGATTTAATGAAATATGTGGGACCTATATATTGATAGAGGTGTTGTGTATCATATCCAAGAGATTTAAAAAGATCAAGAATACATATGTTTACTTTTTGTAAGTGAGTATCTAAAAAATTAGTGATTTATTTTATATATATGAACATATTTACCAATAGAGGCTCCAAATAAGAATATATCCACTTGGGTGTGTCTTTGGTGACCACACTTGTAAGAGTATTCTTTATGTCTTGTATTGGAGATCCTTTATTAAGAAATCCATATTGGAATAGATTACAATATTTTTGTAATTTTGTATTTTTCCTTATGTGAGTTTGTACATGTTTGACCTACATCTACTCCTTAGAAGATAAAATTATTGTATGATTACAAGTATGTAAATAAATAGAATGGGAAATATCTTGAAATATGGTTTTACAAGCATTTTACACAACTTATTGATCAATAATTTTTGCTTTACCAATATATTATAGAGGAGAGATAAAATTATATTTACCTACTCTAATAGATGTAAATAAGGAATGAGAAACTTTATCATCAACATCAATGGGATTGAAAGATAAATTACACATTTAGCCATATGTTAATATTGTGTATTATCATAATCACTATTATAATAATCTTATAATTTAGAATAATAATCCTATGTATTTACCAAGAGTGGTGATGTGGTAAATGGTCTATATCAAATCTATAAGAGTTAATTATTGATTGTGTTCATTTTTAATAGGCTATTCAAGTTTTTTTTTCATTGTAATGTTTCCTAGAGAGGCTTCTCAATATTTTGAGGACTTGGAGAATTTTTTTCAATATCAACTACTTTACTATAATCACCCACCTCATAAGTATGCATTTGTGAAATAGGAATTGGGTGTTCAAGTGTATGAAGGAGACTTTATCTGATTGTATGATTTTATAATATCAAAATGGTGTATCATCTACAAGAATTGTATACTCATGTAAATCAGATAGATACTTGATACACCTATGAAATTTAGAAGGTATAATATCTATAACATGGATCTAAGGCTATATTAGTAATATATTATATTATAATTGAGAAATAATAAATTGAAAGATAATATAGACCATTTTAGGACCTAATAGTATATCTAATGTGATGATTCCTAGTACTAATGTCATAGTATTATCAAAGCTATGGATAGACTGCTCAATTTTTTAAATATTACTCTTAATAAAACCCAGTTTTTGTATGAATCCATAACTACACATATTTATTCTAGAACCATTATCAACTAAAACCCTCTTAATCAACTTCCCATGAATTTGAACCTGGATAAATAATACAAATCTTTACTCAATAATGTGTTACGAGGGTAGATCCTCTTTATCTAAATAAATGATACTATTAATATCTTCATGGTGATCATAATAGAAAAAAGTGAAGCTAGTTGTGTGTCCACATAAATATAAACATATCTTAACATACCATATATACTATCTTTATAAGCAAGTGCCTTTTAGATTAACTGAAGAATATAAATCTTAACTGGTGTATTGCATAATTTCTCTAGGTTGGGAATCTTGTTATGAATTCTAGATAGGAGGTGGAGGAATAGTCAAAATAGGAATTTGGGATTGAGAAGCTAAGGGAGGTCACCCATGTCTAGTTTGAACAAGATGGACTTGAGATTCTAAGATAATCCATTGATGAATAAGAGGTATAGAAGAGGTGAGTAGAAGGAGGTACAAAGGGTAGAACACAAGCTCTTCAACATTAGTGGTGATAGGAAACAACTCGGATTGTATGGCATAAAGTGGTGAAATTAAAGGGCATGATCTCATGAGATGGGATATCATAACCTTTTCCACAAGAGGTGGAGTATTTTATATAACCAAGACCTCTACCTCAAATATTAGATATAAGGAAAGATATTTATTATCCCAAAATAATTTGATACTTACCATGATCTAAAGAAGGGACATGTTTAGGAGAAAAAGGCAAGGAGGCAAGAAGATCACAATAAGAAGTAAAAAGATCACAAGGGTCCTCATTGGATTAATTATTTTCGTGATTAGATACATTTTTTAACCATGATTGCACATAATTACTAACATACTAAAATGAACTATGATATGTAACAAAAAATTCCATGATTTGATGTAATATATGATATAGAGATTCATTTTTTAGACCCATAATGATAAAATAATTAAATAAGTAAATCCATAATCTTAAGAAGACAATGCAAGCAAAAATAAAGGATGTAAGGGTGATCTAGAAAAATGTTGAATGATTTGTAGGTTTTTAGATATACTTGATCATCCATTAGAAAGTATTGGATCAATATTTTAGAGCACTAATATGGAGGTAGAACCATACCCATATCCCACTAAACTTAGTTTTGATGGTAAGTTAAGATTAAATTGCTCAGGATAACTACTTAATGGTGAAATACCAAATTAGATGGATAATATAACTTCTTATTAGTGTAAACAAGGGGATCTTAGGCATTTTTGATATACCTTTAGGTAAGTGGAAACTAAATTCCATGTTTATCTCTATACTATGGCTATTAGTATTGGGTTAAACCCCTCATGCCAAAATGTATGTAAACAAAAAACAACATAGCCCTTCACGATAATAACTAAGTAGTTTGAAAATTGTTAGAGTACAGTTTTTAAAATAAGAAAAAACAAATGAAAAATAAAGTGAAAATAAAAAGTGAATTATTTTTGTCTATAGGAGATATAATAGTTCAACTCGAAGTCAAAATAAAGAGCCCCTGTATTGGTATCTATTTGAGGTGATAAGACAAACTTTTTTAGTGTCAAATTACACCAAGGTTGAAAAAGTTGAAACATTATGTTATGGATAATATCTAATGT
Organism: Torreya grandis; assembly: GCA_037957365.1. NCBI lineage: Eukaryota > Viridiplantae > Streptophyta > Pinopsida > Cupressales > Taxaceae > Torreya > Torreya grandis. The sequence continues at coordinate 1,172,227 of JARHVA010004790.1, forward strand.
TAAAGGCAAAAACCTTAGGAAAAAAATTAATAATCAACAAACCATGTTCTATTCCAAAAGTGAGTTCACCAAAATGTTTACCTTTAGAATTAATTATAAGAGGAAATTAAATCTAAAGTAATGTAAACTTGAAATCTTATCTAGGAAGATAAATATGATAGTCTACTATAAAAAATGTAGTGATATATAAATTTTACAGAAGTTGTAAATTGATAAAAATGGTGCCTAGGGTTAGGGTTAGATAGATATACTTGTAAACTAATTTATTAAAAATAAATTATTCATTGAGTGTGACTATTTGAAACTACTTATGAAAACTTGCAAACATTATGTTAATTTAATATAGTGCTTCTTTATATTATGAGATGGGTGCGTAATAGTTGGATAGGGTCACCGTGTGACATTATCTATTAGTGTGAATTTGTATATGTTGATTATGTGATAGATCTCAAAATATAAGTTTGGAATAACCCCTCTTTATTTTAAATTTTAGTGTCTACATCCCTTTATTCTAATGGTGCATTAATCACTAGAGTAAAGGAAATGTGATACCTATGTGTGTATACATACTTTGTATTTGTCATGGAGATGTGCATACCCCCTTGTTGAGGCATGTGGAGAAGCACTAAATTGAGAGTGACCAGGTCCTTATTTGAAAAATTAATGTAAATGCTTGAGTTGGAAATATATTTTCTCGAAACATCATAGAGTACTTTAAAATGTGTGAAGATATCATAACCAACATTAGATATTAGCTATAGTGAAAGATATTTCTTGTCGCCAAATAATCTAATACTTGACATGATATAAATAAGGGACATGTTTATGATAAAAAGGCAAGGAGGCAAGAAGAACACAATAATAAGTAAAAATATCATAAGGGTTCTCATTGGATAAGTGATTGTCTTGATTAGATACACTTTTTAACCATTCTTGCACATAATTGCTAACATACTAAAACTGAATATGATATGTAACAAAAAAGTCCATGATCTGATGTAAAATATGAAAGAGAGATTTGTTTTTTAAACCCATAATCATACAACATTGAAATGAGAAAATCTATAATCTCAAGAAGATAATGTAAGAAAAAATCAAGGATGAAAGGTGATCTAGAAAGGTTTTGAATGATTTAGAGGCTCTTAGATATATTTTATCATCCATTGGAAAGTGTCAATGCAATATTTTAGTGCACTAACTATGGAGGTAGAATCATACTCATAACCCATTAAACCTAGTTTTGAGGGTAAGTTGAGCATAACTTCCTAGGGCTAACTACTTATTAGTGTACTAAAAAATAAGACAGATGGTATGACTTATTATTGATGTAAATAAGGGGTTCTTAGGCATTTCTAATATATCATGAGGTAGGTGGAAACTAAAATTTGTTTTTATCTTTGTATTACAGCTTTGACTATTGGGGTAAACCCCTCATGCCATGATATGTAATTATAGAACACTGCCTAACCCTTCATGATAATAGATACATAATTTGAAAAATACTAGAGCACAATTTATAAAACAAGTAAAAAAAATGAAAAAAATTGAAAAGAAAAATTGAAATATTTTTGTGTATATAGATATTAGAATTCAACCCAAAGTTGAAAGAAAGAGCCTTTATGTTGGTATTTATTTGAGGTGACAAGACAAAAATTTTTAGGGTTGGATTAATTTAAGGTTGAAAAATTTGAATCAATATGTTACAGATAATATTCAATGTTGAGTAATGTATTCTTTTAATGTTAGGAATTTACAGAATTGAACCAAAAGCCTTAGACAAAAATCAACAAGCAACAAGTAGTGTTCTATTCCAAAATTAGGTTTACCAAAATGTTTACCCTTAGAATTAATTATAAGAGGAAAGCAATGTAAATTTGAAATATGATTTGGCAAGATAAATAAGACAACCTACTATACAAAATACAGTGATATACAAAATTTATAGAAGTTGTAAATTGCTAAAAATGAAAACTAGGGTTAGTATTAGAGAGATGTCCTTGTAATATGATTTATTAAAATTAAATTATTCATTCACTGATTGTGACTATTTGAAACTACTTATAAAAATATGCAAATATAATGTTAATTAAAAATAGTGATTCAATGTATTCTGGGATAAGTGCACAGTAGCCAGACATGGTCACAATGCATCGCTATTTGCTAGTGTGACTTTGTTTATGTTGATTTTGCACTAGATATAAAAATATGAGTTGATTTTACCCTCCTTGATTACTATCTAATTATATGTGGACTATTTGGATGCACAAATTTCTTAAAAAATAAAAAACCTTAGATTGCATAAGTATACCAACAAAATCAAATGCATAGGGGGAAAAAAGTGGGTAAGTGGGATATGGCTGAGCTATCCTAAAAAAACTTCTTGTTGACTAAGTGCTGCCTAGATAGTTCAAGTGGACCTTAGGTCGATGTAGTTCTCCCTTTAGGGAAGATCATATATATATAACTAACAAATTTGATTAGAATTCTTGACAAAGGATGTCCTCAAGCTACAAGAAAACAATGTTAACTTAGCCAATGATTGTATCACTATATCAAAATTATAATGGGCCTCGCTACTAAATAGATATATGATTTCAAAATTATTTTTGCAAGAAAGTGATAGATAGAGTCATTAGGGGTTTTGAGTGAGACACTTGATGTGCTCTTATAGGAGAATCTTTGAACTTTTTTTAATAACTAACCTATTATCACACATGGGAAAGTTGTTATAAAGCATGCCATTTAAAAAAAAAATTCATTAGAAAGATGGGGACAAGTTCACACTAGTGGACATGTGTGCAGTGTATCCCTGTCTTCCTAGTGCGTAATTGTCCAGAATGAACAAAGGCTTTTGAAATTATAATGAGAGTGAAATATTAGTTAATCATGGATGAAAAAGAATAAAATAGGGAAGTCTAGAAGATGTTCTTAGTAATTTCAAGACTTTGAAAACTTTCATAAAGATAAATGGTTATTAGAATGATGAGTTGGCCAAGTAAGGTAAAGATGTTAAGGACAAACATCTCCAAATATTTATTGATTAAATTTCAATGTGTACAAAGTGATGCCAATGTTTTTTATTATCACTAGACTCAAATGTATCACTTGCATAGATTCAAATCACACCATTATAGATGAATCTATATTTTAACTTACATGATAAAAAATGAAATAAAATTATTCATGCCCCTATCATGACCACATTACTTATAAACCTTGATTTGAATTGAGTATTTTTCTCTTTACAATTTGAAAATTTGAAACTTTAAACTCTGAAACTTTTAAAATTTATTTTTTACATCTTTGAAAATTTAAAATTTTACAATTTGCCACTATGAAAAGGCATGAACATGAATGAGTGTCATGTATCCTCTGAATATGTGCTAATAATATATAATTCTATGTGTATATATGCTTAATTTTAAATGTATTTTCATCCTATAACTTTACTTTTGTAACTATTTTTCATATGCCCATGCATATGCATTCAAGTGTGAATGATTTGATACTTTGAGTCTTTGAGAAGTGAGTGCATATGCATGTCATATTCCCCAAAAATTTATACTAATGTGATAATTTATATCATGTCTTTGATTTCTAAATCATTTTGAATCTTTTGAAGACTTGTATTCTATTGTAGAATTTATTTTTTACATTAAAACCATGTACTTTAGTGGTTTTGATCTGTAAGACAATCCCACCATGATACACCCATTTTGAGATGAGGGATGTAGCCTACAATTCACTCATCTCAAAAGGACATATTAACTATTTGGTTCATTTGACCCTTGCATGAGTTTTTGTAAGATAAATTTTCACCAATGTTAATTGATAAGTGTGCTAAAATTTAATTTGCCAATAATTTGAATGATTTGGCTAATTGAAGAGGGAGGTCATAAAACCATCATAGTGCATAATATTTGAGGCTTATTAGAAATACATTAGTGAGTAATTTATCATTGTAAGCATAGTCCAAACATGTTGCATGGAATGATCAAAGGTGTTGCTTAATATCACCTTTACCTTCATAAAGTTGTGGCTTAGGTGCTAAAAAGCTTGATGGTAGTGGGTAAGAGGTTATTTCATGTGTGAAAGGGTTGTGAAGTAGAGTATGAGAGTCTATTTAATGAGTACATTTGGATACACCATGATCTATTTGTATTATTTTAACATGTAAGGCTAGAATAATTTTCTCAAGAGAGGATACATTAGGCAAGGTTGAAAGTGGACCCTGTGTAGTGATCAAGGGAGGTGCATATGATTCCCTTGTATAAATAGGATTTTTAAATTTATTTTAAACCAATTTATGCTCCCATACCTAAAGATGTTAACATATATGTAACTTTAGGGGTTGCTATAGGAATAATAACAATAATAGTAACTAGAGAATCTAAAGTAGAAGTAGAAGTTGAAGCTAGTTTATTTTTTTTTCATATCTTGAAATTTAGAGGATGTGGGTTTCCATTAATATAATTAGTGAATTATCTAAAATATCTTGGTGAGTAATTCATCAATGTAAGCATAGTCCAAACATGTTTCATGGAATGATCGAAGGTGTTGTTCAAGATCACCTTGACCTTCATAAAATTATAGATTATGTGTTACAAATCTTGATGGTAGTGGGTAAAAGGATATTTAATGTGAAAAAGGGTTGTTAATTAGATTATGAGAGTCTATTTAATGTGTATCTTTAGAGACACCATGATCTAATTGTAATATTTTAACATGCAAGGATAGAATAATTTTCTCAAAGAGAGGATACATTAGGCAAGGTTGGAAGTTGATCTTTTGTGGTGATCAAGGGATGTGTATATGATTACCTTATATAAATATTCATGTTAATTTAATGTAAAAAAATTGATTCCCCCATACCTAAATATGTTAACATATATGTAATTTTAGGGGTTGATATAGGAATAATAACAATAATAGTAACTAGAGCATTTAAAGTAGAAGTATAAATTGAAGGTAATTTATTTTTTCATCTCTTTCAATGTAGAGGAATGTGGGTTGATATTAAGATAATTGGTGAATTATTTATAATTATATTCCTCTACTTTTTTTGTATAATTATCAGTCTCAATAGCCATAATAAGTCCATCAATAAGATGTGGAGTAGGACTTATAATATTATGAATGCATGACTATTCTTATTCCCAAGTCATGTTATATTCTAAAAATATTTTCATTAATGGTGCTCATATCTTATAAGGAGGGTTGATTAAGTATTTATATTTCACATTAGTTACTTTAGCCTTTTTAGCATGCATATTAAATTTGTTGATGCAAAATAAAGCACTGTGATAGAAGAATAAATCTAAAAGCTAGACATCATTAAGGTTTGCATATTGTTAATACACTTTATGTTTGATAAATTATGTTAAAGAGAATATAAAAAAAAATCCATATTATTTATATTAAATAGTTGATCATGTGAATGAAATGACAAAAGTGAAAAAGAAATGGGTGCAACTAGTCAAGGGTGTGTTTGCTTTGTAGGTTCTCAGTTATACTAATCCCAGTCATAAATAGTGAATATGACTATAGATATACTAACTACAAAGGATTAAATCAATCCTATATCCATAATATCATGTCTCTAGGGCATGTTGAGAGTAATTTCTTGGGGCCAACTGCTTAATAGTGCACTATAATAAAAAATGACCGAAGGCTTCCTCTAGCTAAAAATAGAATCTTAAAAGTTTTTGATATACTGTGAGGTATGTATAAACTAAAATATGTATATAGAATTTTATAATGGATTGAGTATTGGGTAATTAATATTTACACCATAATGCATATAAAATTGATAAGCATTTTTCCAAAAATGATAATTCCTATAAGTTTTAAAACTATTGGAACACATTTTTTAGGAAAATAAAGAAAAATAAAAATGAAACTGAAAAAGAAATCATAAAGGAAAGGTTAAAAAATAAAGGTTTATGTTCACCAATAATTTTTTACCTATTTTTGATTAAAAAAATTATTTATGTTATTATATATGTGTAAAACTTAAAATATTCAAATGTTAAAGATATACAATATTCAACTATTTTGATTTTGATAAATTGCTAAATATGAAAAGTTGTTATTTTGGGAAAACACTAATAAGAGATATAATTAACTTGAACTTAGATACCCATAAAGTGTTTTGACTATTTGGTTATGAAAATAAAAAGAAGAGGCAACTATGTAGGCTCAATATTAGATGTAAGAACATAAACAAAATCTGGACAAGTCTATGTAAGTGGATGATGACATAGTGCATTTCAGTTTGGTGAGTGCAGAGTTATCCTAGTTGACTATGACATATTGATGATAGATAAAGATAAATAATTAATTTGGAAATGAAAAATTATAGTTAGAAGCATAGTATATTTTTGGATAGGTTTGTAGTAAGTAGATGGTGATGTAGTGTGTTTGAGTATCTTAACTATAGACTTATCCTAATTGACTATTCATAAGAAATGATAATTATTCTTTTTGTGCCTTTATTTGATAAGTAATCTAATATATTTCAACTAGTTTTTTCCACACATAAATAATTGTTTGTCTTCTCTTATTTTTGAAACCATTAGGACACTTTAACAACTTGAAAGCTTATGAGAAAAAGAGGGGAGCATAATGGTCTGAACTAACCTTAATCACCCCCTTGATGTTTGACTATTGCCTATGTATCCAATAATCTAAGGAGGGAAATCAAGCCCAATATAGATAATAAAATATAATTTATATAAAATATCAATCTTGTATACTTTAAAAATACTTATCATGGCTCTACCTTTTAGTTTTAGAGCTCTTTACTAATAAAATATGTGCATTCACCAGCTCACTATGCCTAACTATTTCCCTTATGGTCTGACCCTATAATTTATAATGACTTACATATCCTACACTATATATAAACCATAAAAATTTATATATATCCTTCATTGCTAGTTTTGGATCCTCACCACCTTCCTATCCTATTGGACACTTTTGTCCTACATAGGGACACTTGAGTCAATACAAGTGTCTAGATTATTATCAAGTGTGCAGTCCTCAAAAGTCATCCAAATTGTAAATGTTTTAAAACATATGGGTCAGCTTATTTGTGTTTTTAAACTTTTCTATGATATATTTTCAAAATGTGTGGTATAAATACAAATATAAGATAATTCATTATTCATTTAGTAAATACCAAGCAATCACCTATTCAAGCTCATTCAATCAATTGCACAACTGAGTTATACTATCTTATTCCTCCATATTTTGATATGAGTCATAGGAGTAGTTATATTATAGGTCTGAAGCACTTAAAGAACAACTTATGAGAAATATTTATAAAGTTAAAAGCTAGGTAATTTCATGCCCTTGCATATAGCATATTTCACCCTTGTACACACATAAGCCAACACATAAGGGATAAATACATATGTCTAAGTCCCTCTTCAAGGTATTGGCTATGTATGAAACACTCATTAATAGAGGGGTCCTTGATGTTAGCTTAAATTTATGAGCCCACTAACCCATTTTTTGGCAAGGTATAAAGACCTAAGGTGAAGAGATAGAATTTTGTCCATAAATAATCATCTATTACATATGCGCTTGAATAAAACATATCAGTAGAAAGGTGACATATACCCATAAAGCTTTAGGTGGTCACTTTACAATATCATGAGTATTATATGATAGATAGATATACTAAAATTAGGATACCTATGTCAATTCAAGCATCCCAAGTCTGACGTAAGTGTTCAAACCTCTAAAAATAATATTTACAAAACCTAACTATTGGATCTTGATCTTGTTCCTACCTATTTCCATCTCTAAACTTCTTAGATATACATGTGCATTTACAGATAAGCTAAGTATTATATATTATTCATGTTTATATAATCAAATTACTATTTTGAATGTACTTTATTTATTTATCACAACTCAACAAATTTAATTCAAAAATATTCATTTATCTAAGATTCAATTAATTAGCCTACTTTAGAATAGTTTTATTCATCCTTGTGTATAGGATATTCTACCCTTTAAACCTCATCCAAACATATTTAAAAAGGGGTAAACATTTCATGAACCTGAACTTTGTGCCTTGTCATGCATCTCCTAGCTTTCTCTACTTTATGATTTTAGTAATTTGTAAATCTATTTTTTTCCATTTCTTATAGCACCTTTATTTGCATTTATCACATATGGAAAATGTTAAGAAGGATTGTTTGGAAATTGAAGATAAATAAGCCTTAGTCAATCATATAAATATAATTAAATAATCAATTAATACATTATTACATGTTACACAAGAATAAATCAATAAACATGTTAAGGCTAGTATATCCATATCCAATAATGGTGAACCCTTAGATGGTACAACCATCGATACATACTCCATGGGAATAATTAATACTTGAACTCAATTATTGGTTTTAATGCCTCATTTTAATGCAATGAGTGTCACTTGAGACCACCATATTCTTGGCTTAGCCTTAAACCTATCTTAGGGCCTCTTTTGATCTTTTTACATATTTTATGTGTGTCTAGCCTATTCCTAGATATACTAAGAGCCACATTGATCCATCACTAGGCATAATTGATCTTTTTTCACATGTGCCAACTGCTTAGATAGTAAAACAACCCCATTAGTTTATAACACAATGTGCTATTAGAAAAGAGGGTAACACTATTGACCCTTAGCTTCCATTTCCTTTAATAGATATCTTTCCACTCCATGAAGCATCTTAGGGTTAACCTAAAATCCTTTCATGTCTTGATAAGCATCAAGACACTATATAAAGACCACTTTTATCCATTTATGATATAGATGGAAATTATCATGAATAACCTCAGAAAAATTTATATAAATTAAGGTTATTGATCCCTATTTAATCCTATTTATGCATATATACATCTAAAGTATCCCAAAGCTTAGTTTTACTCAAGTTTTTAGTCTCAATTCACACCTAAAGAATTCAAATTGGCATTCATACATAGGCACACTAGCATCACTCTCACTTACACCAATACTTAGATTAAGAAAACTACATTGGGATTGATTCCTTTTTGAGATATTGGTATGTAGGCAACACTCAAAACATGGGGTGTTGAGGTCATGCCCAACCTACCCTAGTAATGCCATTTTTCTTCCACTTGTGTTCATCAAAACCCTAGTAAACATGGAGGCTTACGGTTTCATAGTCAAATTAGTCAAAGTACAAAATAGACAACAATCTAGGTCTTGATCACATAAATACAATATTCTCAAAATAAAGAGAAGGTTTTCTAAAAATCTCACTACTTCACCTACACATGGTCATTAACACTACATAGAATGTCAATAACATAGTGTGCTATTAGTAAAGAGGGTCACACTATTGTTAAAAGAGGGTTCTGACACTTGATCTCCACTTAAGACACTCTTCCATACTCCTATATTACTTCCTATCCTTCCATTTATCAATCCTAGTCATATTTTCTAGCTAAGTACACATTTTATAATTCATTGCTATTTATAGAATGTTCAAATAAATCAATTATTGTGCAAATTAATGTCTATTGATATTGTAGTATTTTACTCCCTAATTTATTTTTGAGCTATTTATAAACCTAGAGTTACATTACATAATCCCAAGAAAGATAAATCATTTGATGAAATTGACTTACTTTGAACATATTACTCAAAACCCTAGTGCACCATTAGGGTTTCCCTTCTTATTTCCAAAATTTGATTAGTTTTAAGTTCCTTCTCATCTTATTTTTTCCTTTTCACCCTTTTCATCATGATAATCATGACAAAATCCATTTTATACTTTTTGGTACAAAGTCTTGTGGTTTGTCTTGCATGCTTATTACTTTCCATTTGTAGAATCATGCACTTGTATGTCACTCCTCTCATGGATCATGCTAGAACTCAACTTATTTTATACATTGGTCAACCTTATCTTAAGCCCCCATTTTATGGAGATAATTATTTCATGGCCAATTTTGTGCTACCTCTAGTTAATACTCAATGACAGAGAGCTCAGATGACTCCTTTTATTCCTCCTCCACCTAGACCTATTAACTACCTTCACTCACATACCACTTCTACTACTCACCCTTGATAAATAGTAGATCCCATTGTTCAAGATTTTACTACATGAAATCATATGCCTTCTCAACCTATATAGGAACAATTTAATCCCATGATCCCTCCTCATCCTTAACATAATATTAAGGGACCTAGGGATTAACATAAAGCATATGATATTATTGATCAATTGAGAAATATGCCAACCAAGATTTCTATATTATAGTTACCTGAAATGGCAACCATCTTCAAAGATATTGTTTTTTAAACACTCAATCATACATCTTTGCCTTGTTTGTAGAGTAAACTTATTTTACATATGTCATAAAAACTATAAAGGACATTGAGGATTTTATATCTTTTGCTAATGAGGATTTGCCTTCATAGACATTTATTGATAAGAATACCACTCTTCATTTAGGGAAAAATTAAAACCACCATTATTAAATGAGTTCTAATTGATAGTGGTTCAGGTCATAACGTATGCAACCTCACATTTTTATAGACTATGGGGTTGATATATCATCCATTTAGAAGACATATAAGAAAATTTGAAGTTTTGATGAAATTCCTTGATAGGCATTGGGTTATATTACTTTGGATTCATGGTCAAACCAAAACCCTATCCACATAGTTTCAAGTGATGCCTTACCATTTTCATTAAAATTTATTACTCAAGAGACCTTGGATACATGCTAAGGATGTAATACCTTTTACCTTTCATATATGTGTCAAGTTTTTACATGATGGATATTTATACACTTATCCAGTTGATAACCGACCATTTAGATATTGTAGAGTCACTGAGCCTAGTACCTTGAGTATATCTTTAGATGGGATACCATATGTTATCATAGAGTCCCCACCTCATATGATTCCTATAGAACAAATGCATACCTATGAGGCAAAGAATATAGCACCACTATTACCGCACTTGTTCCAGATCCTCCTACATCATAATTATCCCCACCCATGGTGTATGATGAGATTATCACAACATAATTACCATTACTTATTAACTCAAAGGAAATCTACATCAAAAACTCAAACATAGATTCCCAAACCACCATAGAGGATAATAAAACACCCATGAACATTGATGATTATTTATGTGGATTTAGCTTCACACTAATAGACCTTAGAGAGTACAAAGATGATTATAAGGCAGTCATACCTTTCCATACACATGAATCAACACTAGTTCACAATACCACAAATGTAGGCTCAAACACTCACTTGTAGCTAGAGATAGATTATTATATACATTCAATACACATGGTTACATCTATAGATATTGACCTAGTTATCTAAATTTAGGTAATTAGTACACATGACAAACCATAGCTGATCTCATAGATATTATTTGACAGAGGATTGATGGCATTACCCATAGTTTACCACATATCTATTAGCATATTATCATAATAGGATTATAGACTCTTTTATATTTTTCACAAGATTACCAAACATGATACAAATACATGCTCAACACTACAATAGAAATTGAATAAACTCAAAGCTCAGGGCACTATCTAGATTACATAGCCTTTGCATCCACCAATACATGCATCATAATGAACTCTATGTTAACCTAGACATCTGAAGAATGATCCATCAACTATATAGGCTTTCATCAAGGACCAATGTGTCTATAATGTTTCTATAGATGAGAATTTTGATCCCAACACTTTTACTTTGTCATTATTACAAAACATAGGGTACCAAGAGAATGAACTATAACATGCTATATGTTGTTAGGACTCCTTAAGACATATCACACTTCATTGCATGTGGCCATATGGTGGTCAACACACTATTTTTTTCATGAGAAAAGTCACTCACATATAGGTTACACTTGGCAGTACATGGTCATAGGCAATGTATGCCATAATAAATTAGATAGACATGTGTTTGAATTTCAGTTATGAAGGACACACAATACACATTTGACATGATGGCCTAGATGAAAATCATAGATTTTGTACAAACATCTAGTGGTCCAATGTGGTTTACCCTAGGACTGCATAGGAGGTTTCTTACATAGTAGAGCAACATGCTATTTAAATGCATAGAATCTAGAATTACTCTGATGATAAGGCTAAACATATACTGATAGAATGTTATGATGATCACAATGATGATGATGTATTCAAGTTTGGGTAGATTTAGTATTTAACATTGGATGACCTCCCACTAGATCTGCCACTTGACTATCCACATCCTATAGACGTGCTCTTAGGTCTATAATGTCACTACAATTAATTTGTACATAATATCATTTACTTCTAGTATTACTTGTACATGGTTTAATTAATCCAATTTATTTATACATAGTTTCCTTTATTTTGATCCTTGTATATTATTTCATTTTTCATGTTGCTTATACATAGCTTATACTTAGAAAACACACACAAAAAAAATATGTTCAAAATACAAAAACATTCAAATATTTTATAAAAAATTATAATTCTAGATTGTATGCATTTCCATGTTTACATTCCTTCTATTTTCTAGGTATTACATATGCTATCTATGTTAGTGTTAGTTTTATCATACATACGTTCTTCACTTATTCTATTCAAGTGCTCATAGATTACTATAGGACTTTGGTCCTCTACCTAGATATATATTTTCTAATATTCTCCCATTGGGGGGCACATACACATATACACATATTTAACATTGACATATCAACCCATTATGGGCATCATACACACAACTTCTAGTTTTCTAGGTTATATTTTTGTATACTCCATATCATAGATTTAACATTGATTATATTTTGATATTGATCATCCTATACTACACTAATTTTTTGCTAAAAACTACTATTATAGACTCAAATTATTCACATCTTTTCTCTTATATAGATTTGTACCACATGATTATGCATATTTTCATTTCTAGCTTTACTAGTCTAGATTTTATTGTGTCTCTTTGCTTCCACATCTACTTGAGGGCATTTAAATATGCCATTGTCCTTTCACTACTTTTATACTTTGGACATGTGCTCATGTCCTTGTGTATGCTTCTTGATTATGTATGTGGAAATTTTAGCATGTCTTTCTATGTGGATCTAAGCCAAACTTGCTTGCTCTTTTATGTATGTGGACATTTGAACATGTCCTTATATGTGTTCCTTTTCTAAGACTCAGTGATATGTGTCCACGTCCCTTGTATTATGACCCATTGGCCTAATTTATATGTCTCATGTGTTTATATATATGATTTCATGTATACATCATGGCCATGACACTTATCTCTTGCTTATTGCTTTCACATCTAGTTTATGATGCCATGAGGGACCTCATGTTTCTCCCCTTCCTTAATAGGTGCCTTGATGGACATCATGCCCCATAACCCCAAGTAGTTTACTCAAATTATATTTTGATTTGATGTTTATATACATGCTTACATTTTTATATCTATCTTGATAACCTTGTGAATGTTGTATCTAACATACACCATACATTTCCAATTTATGCTCAAATATCCTTTACATTTTGATATCATATATACACATTATATTAGTTTATCTTGTAGATATCAAATATTTTTAGTATAACACACATGATGCATAACTTTTATTTTAAAGATAGTTATTATATAGGTTCAACAACTCCCCTCAAAAGTAGGGGCATTCACAAGGGTTTGTCACAAATATCAGGCTATTTTAGTGCACTAAAAACATAATTTTCAACATGTAAACAAAGATTACATAGTTCAAACTCAAGAGAATATAATGATTATAGTCATACATAGATTAGTCTTAGTTTTTCTTAGAAATAACACATTTAGACAATAACACAATACACTACTAGGAGTGTAGTGCAATATAGTCCACCTATTGCACTATTGTCAAATTATAAAATTATCATAAAGGTACAATAGGTACAATTCAGATTTGTATAGTCTTAGTCATAACTTATTAGATATTCTCAACATATACTCAATTTTTACATAGAATTACAGAGGGTCGATTGAATTAGGGGCATCATGCATGACATGATCACTCTCATTTCAATTTGAGACATGCATAGACACAAATTACTATGACTCAGTGTAGAATCCATATGCACATATATTAAAATTAGGGGAATGTGTTGGACACATTATTTACATATTCTTAGTTTTGCACTGGCTCTCTTAGATGGAATGACAACCCCATGCCATTATCCATGTTGTATGCTTCAGACACCATATGCACCATTTTTTCACCAAAATTATACCAATTGGTGCCTCATTCTATTTACAAAGGTTGGAATTCCTAAGTATCCCATAGCCATTTTAAATTTATAAGTTCCCAAGTGGCCCTTGAGTTGTTTTACACTTCAAAATTCTTGAGTGACCTAGAACCATCTTTTATTGATTCATGACACCACACAATTTTAGTTTCAACTTCTTTTACTACACATACTTATGTAATGATGGAGTTCTTGAGCCACCTACATAAGAGGGTTGGACAAGTCATCAGTCCAATCCAATTTTTTCATAGATTATGATCCATTGAACAGGGGTAGGAAATGATAAAATCAAGGCCAACTTGAGTTCTTGAGCTACCCACACGTGGGGATTGGGCAAGCCGTCATATTCGTCCAAGATACTCACCATTTGATCACCATCTATATACACATAGGATTTCACTAGTTTTTTGCATTAGTTCTCATACTTAGTGACGTGTATTCATTCCTTTCTCTCTCTCACATGTCTTTACTCATTTTTATCTTTGCTTTTGATATTTATTAAGTAATGACTGATTCATATATGTTTCATTTGCAAGACACATAATGGAGTATAATTCATAAACTTAGACCCACATTCATAGGCTTCACCTCATAGGTAATTTCAGGTATGTTTCTCTTTCATTTGTCCTAGTCATTTCACTTTGCTACATTTATAGAATAAGAGGGAAAATTTAGTCATATAAAATGCCATTTTAATGTAATGAGTGTTACTTGAGACCAACCTATCATAGGATTATCCATAAACCTATTTTAAGGCCTCTTTTGATCCTTTTTTAGCTTTTATGCACATCTAGCCTATTCTCAGATATACCAAGAGATGCATTGAGCCATCAACTAGGCATCCCCAATCTTTTTTCACATGTGCCAACCACCTAGATAATAACATGACCCCATTAGTCTATAACATAATGTGCTATTGGTAAAAGGGGAAACACTATTGAACCTTAGCTTCTATTGCCCTTAGAAAATATCTTTCCACTCCCTAAAACATCTTAAGGTTGGCCTAGGCTCATTTCATGTCTCAACAAACATTAGAACACTATATAAAGACAACCCTCATTCATTTATTAGATAGATGGAAATTCCCATCAATAAGCTCAAAAATAGTTATGTAAATTAAGGTTATTGATCCCTATTTACTAATATTTATGTAGACATCCATATAAAACATCCCAAATCTCAATATTACTCAGGTTGCTAGTCTCAATTCACACTCAAAACATTTAAATTGATGTTTATACTCAAGCATACTAACATCACTCTCACTTGCACCAACACTTATATTGGGAGTAACTACATAAAGCTTGATCCCCCTTTGAGATATTTGTATGTAGGCAACACTCAACACATGGTGTGTTAAGGCCATGCCCAACCTACCCCTATTAATTCCATTTTTATTCCACTAGTGTTCATCAAAACCCTAGTAATCATGGAGGCTTAGGGTCTCATAGTGAAATTAGTCAAAGAATATAATAGACAAAAATAGAGGTTTAGACCAAATAGATATAGGATTCTCAAAATAGAGCAAAGGTCTATCCAAAATATCATTACTTCACCTACACAAGGTCACTATCACTACACATAAGGTCAATAACATAGTGCATTATTGGTAAATATGGCCATGCCATTATTTGAAAAGGGTTATGACACCTGATTTCCATTGATGACACTCTATCCTACTCCTGCATCACTTCCCATCCTATCATTTTTCTATCTTAGTTATATTTTCCAACTAAGCACACATTTTCTAATTCATTTCTATTTATATAATATTCAAAGAAATAAATTATTGTGCAAATTAGTGGCTATTGATATTGTATTAATTTATTCCCTATTTATTACTTAGTTCTTTATCAACCTAGGGTTACATTACATAATCCTTAAAAATATAAATCACCTATGTCAACACAAATGGTGTTTTAATCCCCATTGGTGGCTTCTCAAAGCTAAAATCTGAATCATAATGGGCCTACTATGCAAACTATTTTCCAAGTTATCAAATCTTTGGAGGCTAAAGTTATCGACATTAAATAAAATTCTTGAAATAAACTCATGATTTTGATTCATAAGATGTATTAAATGAATTTTTAGCACATATGATATCTTTACACCCTTTTTCAACTAATTTTATTGCACCTAAGTTCACATTTTATGATAAAAAGGGTGATCCTAAACATCTTTCATCTTTCTATGAAACATGACTTGATTATGCTTCAAATGATAAAAATTTGACCAAATTATTTCCAAGGAGCCTAAATGACTATGATTTAAGATGGTTCTATGACTTACTAATCTAATCAATGAAAGCGTTTAAACCCCTAGTGGATCAATTTCTAACACATTTATCTATTAACATCAATAAAAAGATGTCATATGCACAAATTGATTAGATCAAACAAGGAACGAATGGATCTATTAAAGAATATGTTTTGAGATAAAAAAATAATGTTGGCCAAAGTGACAAATCTAATGGTAGATAAAGAGATTCAAGACATCTTTAAGAAAAGTTTGATTCCTCCATTACACGAGTCCATTATTTTTGAGAAGTTAAATTTTTTTGATGACTTATGCAATATTGTTCAAGATCATGACAACAAAATTATTTCCTTGAATAAGCTTAATTATATAGTAAACACATGGACTACATATACTACCAAGTTTCATATCAAACCAAACTATAAGTTAAAACCTGTAGAAACTAAAAGGGAAGTAACCACAACAATTAATATAGTGTCACAACAACCTAATCAACTAATATTATATAATGCACCTAAGAGATAATTTACATGATTAATCAAGTCTCTAGCTTTGTTACTTAAAATTATTTTGGAATGTCATCTCATATCTTTCCATCCTCCTATAGAGGTTGATATAAATTAAACTCTAATAAAAGGATATGATGTTAATGAATATTGTGACTATCACCAAGGTCTTGAAAATTATACAAACATATGCTATACCTTGAAACATAAGATCCAATATATTATTTATAACCAACAACTTACCTTTGAGGATCCTCCAAAGGATTCAGGTTCACAACTTGGGGACCATAAAAACTATAAGATATTTAACACTGCATTAAAAGATCATTCTAAGAAAGATCCCTACATGACAATGGCATATAATGAATATAACCCCCTATCACATTATGGGCACCCATTAGATGGGTTTTTTTATCACTTATACGTGCACAATACCTTCTATGGTTTATATACCTTTTATTATATTTGATGACAATAAAATTGTGGATGATGACTTAGATATTAATTCACTAATTATTTGAGAATACCTTGATCATCAATCTATACATAGTATTCTGATTGATAGTGGTATTAGTGAAAATGTTTGTACCATTACCTTATTTACACAATTGGATATAAACATGATTATTATACCCTTAAATCAAAATAGTCAAAGTATTTGATAGGACATCACAACACATTATTGATGATATTGATTTACCTTTACAAGTTGGTCCAACACATGTAGTTACTACGTTTAAAGTTATACCATATATGGGAGTATTTGATATGTTATTGGGATGACTTTTAATATATAAAATATATATATTACTTTCCATAGTGCATGGGTGTATCAAATACATTCATACCAATAGGGTAGTCATAATTTTTGGAATTCCATACAAACATCCACTTGAACAAGAGAAGTTAATTCTAAGATAAATAATTATACAAAATACTAAGGTTAATCATCCATGAAAGGGTAATCAATAGGAAATACCCTTTCCTAGGAAATCCATACTTGAGAGACTATTGCATTAGAGATACATAATGGATTCCACATGATCCTTATCTACACCTACCCGATCTACCTAGTTGCTATGAGCACATAAACATGTGCTAATTACAACTCAATGAAGAAACCATAGAGCACTAGAATATGTGTTAGATGAACCCCTAATCTATATATTACCTCATCATGACCATAGAGTCCTATAAGACATACATAGAGTACCACACATTCTATAGTTCTAGGTATGACACCTATACATGTTTCTTGTTAGTATCAATAGTTTGGTGTTCCATATTTTGAGTTTTGAGCTACCTATGAGTATCCCTTAGATGTGATTAGATGATACTTTTGATTTATTATTAAATATTACAAAAAATTAATAAAATAAAATAATATTCAAGGAAATACAAAAGCATTCAAATAAATTCCAAAACATAAAAGTAGTTAGCTTTCACATGTTTACTAACTCAGAATCTATGTTGTTTAAATTATGTTAGTAGAAAAACGTATCATTTATTTTTTAGATACACATGTTTCACATATAATTGAGTGTGATATAGAGATACACCAAACCCATGATACTTGAACATACATATGTTCGACCTTTTGTCTTCCCATGTGGTATACTACATTAGGGGTATCTGCTCCTTTGATCATGATTGACACATGTTATATTGTTTTATGATCACTTTTGCATTATCATGTTGAGTTTATAAACTAATGATTACACATGCCTATACTCATGTTTACATATTTAATAATGTACTTGATATTCTATGTTAGATGACATTTTTTGCTAACACATACATGTAAGGACTAGTATGATATGTTAATACTAGTTACTTATACTTCATTTATTCACATTTTCACTTAAGTGTATTTGTATCACTTGTTATTGTCTTGTTTATGGAAAATTTGAATATGTTCCTTACTTGTTGGACCCTATGACACTGTATGTTACTTTATTTTATTATTTAGAAATTTGAATATGTCATTCCTTCAAGCGTGTGAAATTTGCACATGCCTTTGTTTGTAGTCTCCTTAGACCCCATTTTGTGTGACATTAAGTGCTCTTCTATGTGTGCTTGCTTATTTTTTGAACTTGTAATGTTACTTTATATACATTTTCATGATCTATATCATGCATCTTAGGGTTTTTTGTGATCAAATATAATGAACTTCATTGATATATATATATATATATATATATATATATATATATATATATATATATATATATACTTAGACATGATACTCCTATATGTTACATGATTCATGCACATATAATATATTTATTTTATCCTTTTGAGGTAAGGTAACTACTATATTCCATTCCCCTCATATCAAAATGGGGAAATATTAGTGGGAGCATGTCATAGAGACATGAATCCACACAAAATGTTTTACAAAATTGACAAAATGTGAATTTTTTTTAAAATTTAGATATACACTTGGGTTAGAATCCTATACGCATTGCACCAATTTTTACATATTTGGGACAAAATTTTTCATATTTGTGATAGATATTATACATAGTTATAGATTAAAGGTTACATTTTGATAGACACATTTGTTTGAGACACATTATAGGTTCATATTCCATGTAATTGCACAAAAAATTACAAATACATATTCAAACTTATTCAAATGAGTTCACCAAGAAACACCATTTTCACTAAGAAACACCATTCTGACCCTTTATAATCTATAATAATTGGATCCTTTTAGTAGTGTGGTTGAGATTCAATACCCTTAACATCCTAACACCACTTTACCTTTTGCAGGTTGAGTTGGTTATACCACTTAAATTGGAATTTATTGTTTAACCCTAATTTGGATATGAATCCTATTTTAGTGGTTAAGATTAAGGATATAGAAATGATAGGGCACAAGGGTGAATATTAGATCTATATTAGGCTAATTAATGTGCTAAATTCAAATGTACCATATGCTAAATTTATAAAACTAAGATAGGCTATTAATGGAAAGTACAACTATGATAGATATGTAAATGATATAAAATAAATTACTTAGCTATTTTTCATGCTAATATAATTCTAGATTTGGTACAAGTGGGAGGCAAGTAGGAAGACAATTCTAAATCAATTGTCAAATTCTAGATTTGGTGCCTGTAACTCTCTAGATAATGGTGTCATCCTGGGATAGTTATATTGATGTTAGTGTTTAAGCTCAATGCTAGTACGCTATATAGAATATTTGATTAAAAAGGATATGACCACCTAGATGCTTCTTGTTTTGGATTCACCTTCACTTTGGTGTATTTAGATTTGGGCCATGGATTATCGATCCTAGTGAAATGGTAAAACCCTAGATTTATATCTTTAATGTGACTTTGGGGAAAAATGGGTTAGTAGGCACACAGTGTTGAGATGAACCATAATTATCCTAATTTCAAAGGGTGTTTCCTACATATCCAATACTCTAGAAGAGGGCCTCAGACTGATGTAGTTCTCCCCTATGTGTTGACTTGTGTATGAATTATGTAATGTGTAAAGTATGTACAATAGTGACCTAGCTTGTAAGTTAGAAAATATGAATATATGACTAATTGTAATTTAGAATTATAGCTAGGCTATTCCTTTGATTGATATCAAAATAAGGTATAATAGGAAAGCTTTTGGTAATTTGCGTGCTTCTTGAGTGCTCTTTTAGTCTGATTACTAGGTGAGGAATGAATGAGGGTTGATATTGTATTTATACAAATCCTATTGAGAGATAAATTACATTAAATCATTGAGGTTGACCATTGTAATATGTTTAATTTACAAATTGGATGACTTTAGGCAACTAGACACTTGCGTCAGTCTAGGATAGTAATGTTGACACTACTGTTTGACCTAGATGTTAATGTCCAAAGAGAAGGAGATAAGGCATAGGCTCAAAACTTGCATAGGTATAAGGTAAGTACATTTTAATAATTTTGGGCAAGATGAGATGTCTGTGTCATCAATATAAGGTTGTTTATACTAAGAGATAGGCCAAGAAGCACAAGATAAATTAGATGAAATACTTGTGAAAGTAAGGCATGTGTAAAAAAAAGAGAAACAACTAGGGTCATGAGTTTTCCAAATGTACAAGATTAAGGTGCTACATAATTACAAAATATCATATAAATTTACCCCTATTACTAGATTAAAAGAAATGAATAAGTACCTAAGTGTGTATATACACCTTGTATTTACTTGAGTTAAATTTGAGTGCTTTGCTAGAGTTGGGTTTGAGTGCTTCACTAGTGATTGACCTATAACCCATAACTTTTTACATTGTATAATCAATGCATATAATCTAGGTAAAAATTAATTGAAATATATTGAAATTGAAAGAGTAAGGTTTAAGAGTACACTTGTGTATCAATGTAACTACCTTGCTTATTGGAAAGTTATTTTTACAAAAAGATGTATCATTGTAAGGCTTTAAAACTAATATTAGGATAAATATAGATATATATTTAGAGTATATATATCTAAGGATATATATATATATATATATATATAAATATATATATAAATATATATATATATATATATAGAGAGAGAGAGAGATATTGGAAGACACATACCCCAAATTTGGAGAAAAAGTGAGTTGACACTTGGCAGTTGAGATTAACTCAATCATGTAACCTAATGATACTTTTAACCTAATTAGTTTGGATGATCAATTCAAAATTAAAAACTTGGAAATATTGAGTGATTTATTCACCCTAACCATGCCAAAAGGTGAGACAACTAATGTAGTAGATTGGCTCGCTATAGTCCATAAAAGTCTATTAGGTATCAATACATGCAATAGTTTTTGAATCTAAATTTGATTTGTATTTTATAATATTAGGCACATGTTGCATAATATATGCACCTTATATTTGTTTCATTATATAATTATGTGTAACAATGGTACCATGTATATAATTCTACCATAAATGTGTATTAGAATCATATAATTATGTGATTTGGCTAATTCAAAAAACTATGTAAGTATAAAGGACATGCTTCCAAATCATGACCCAAATATATATGGATAAATATGGAACTGATGTAAGTAAAAATTTGGAGGAATTATTTCCAAAATAAATCCCCACTATAAATTGGAGATGCTAAAAAACTGAGTAGGTATGGAGAATATGCTTTCAAAGCATGCCCCCACTAAATATGTGAATTATAAGTACCATACTGAATGAATGTGGTTAACATGCTTCCAAATAATTCCCTCATTATAATCTAAAAAATATTAATGTGTGGAAGCCATGTTACCATGACATGCCCTCATTGAATCTATAAACTAGTATAAGCACCATATATTGTGTGAGTGTTGAGAACATGCTTCCAAAGTATGCCCTATTATAATATAAAAACTATAGAAAATGTGGAAGCAATGTCACCATGATATGACCCCACTAATATGCCCCCAATTTGAGGTGAGGGAAATATAGTATCGGTAGTTATCTCACCTCAAAAGGGTAAGGTAACTATAAATCTACGAATGTAACCATGTAGCATATAAAAGGAAATATGTCTAAGTAGATGTAACCTTGAAGTACATAGAACCAATTTGAATAATGTAGGCCTAAGATTCATTATAAATATCATATATATCTTTAGAAAGTAACAATACAAGATCAATAATCAAGTATTCATACACACATAAGATCACTCAAGAGCAATTCAAAAGGTAATGGTCCAAGGAAACCATAAACAAATGGCATGTTCTAATATCATAAAATCAAATGGAAATGACTTAGTAAACTATCCATAAAAGAAAATAATGACATTAAAATTTCCAAGAATGCAATGACATATTAAAATATCCAATAAGCTAATTGTTAGCCAATTTTTACACCCAAGTTTTGCATCTTTCATTTTGGCTAAGTGCAACATTCTTAATTTATTTATCCCCACATCAAGTGTCAAGTGTTATTTCCTTTAAAAGCATTTATTTAGTATTTTTATAAGTGTTATTTTGATCTTTTTGTCAAGTGTTATTTATTTTGACAAGGTTTTGATTTGAGTTTTTTGTTCAAGGCTCAAAGGAATTATTTTGGACTTTTTGTTTCGGATAAAATGTTTGAAGGAATTGGTCCATCTCAAGATTTTCAAAGGGTCACTTGAAAAAGTCCAAAGGATATTTTTTTCATGGAAGTGTCCTTTGTAGAAAGTTTTAAGGGTACATTTTCAAGATTGCTGAAGGGTCTTTTTTTAGGAATTGGTCCTTTTCAAAATTTTTGAAGGAATTATTTCAGACATTTTGTCTGAAACAATTTTTTGAAAGGGTATTTTTCATTGAAGTGTCCTTTAAAATATTTTTTAAGGGATATTTTAAATTTTGCTAAAGGTTCTTTCTCTTTCAAAGTGTCTAGTTCAAAAAGTCCAAAGGGACACTTTCAAAAAGTCTGAAGGTTCTTTTCTTGGGAAAGTGTCCAGTGCAAAAAGTTTGAAGGGACACTTTCAAAATTTTTGAAGGGTATTTTCTTGGGAAAGTGTCCAGTGTAAAAATTCTGAAGGGACACTTTTAAAAAGTTTTAAGGATAATTTCTCAAGCAAAAGGATGCTTCTTTCTCTTGTGAAGGGACATTTTCAATATTTTTGATGGATCTTTCTCGAGAATTGTTCCTTTCATTTTTTTGAAGGAATTGTTTTAGACATTTTGTCCAAAGCAATCTTTTTGAAAGAATTAGCTCTTAAGGGGTTTTCAATTGGATTATTTCTCATGAAAGTTCCCTTTAAAAGGTTTGAAAGGTCATTTGCAAAAATCCTGAAGAGACACTTTTAGAAAGTCTGAAGGGTCTTTTTCTCTAAATAAGCTTTCTAAAAGGTACAATTTAAATTATCTGAAAGACACTTTAAAAAGGTCTAAAGGGACACTTGAAATAATTTTGAAGGGTCTTTTCTTGGGAAAGTGTCCATTTCAAGATTGCTAAAGGGCATGTTCAAGATTTCTAAAGGGTAAAAAGTAAAGGTCCAAGGAAGATGCCCTAAAGGAATGGTCCCAGTAGAGTGAAATTTATATGGATGTTAAGTTCAAGGTGATGATCTAGCCATTAGTGTTTAAACATTGGATCCTAAGTAGATCAGAGGGGCTCATATCACCATTGAGTAAATCATGATTTGAGTCATTTTTGATGGCCAATCAAAAGAAGAAAGGATAAGGATCTTTTTAGGGTTTGAACATTTAACTTGGTCAAGTTAGAACAAGTTTTCAAAGGATGTTTGTAGGCACACACACATAGATCCATCATTCTGAAAAATTCCATGAAAGAATACATGTAGAATCTAAGTGATACCTCTCCAAGATTAACATAATGAAAGTGAATCTTCCCTATGCCATTTCACACCTCAACAACCCAGTGAGAAGTTGTTAGCATCAAGATAAATTGATAACAAGTGGACTCATTTTCATAAATGCATTGATGCCATTACTGAGCTTGAAAATATCTTGTTTTTGCTAGTACAACCATTGGGGAAACATCTTTGAGACAACAATCTAGTTGTGTAACCACTTAAGGTGACATGGATCAATTGAATGGCTTAAATGAGTATCATTTACAAAGATGATTTTAACTGAAGATGGAGACTTCTAACAGATTAATTCCTCTTTTTGGCACCAAAGGCCTCCTCCTCTCATTATTTTTTTCTATAAATACAACCCTTAGGCTAGTGTAAAAATGAACACATTGTGTATGGTGAAGCCCTACTAGATTGATGTTATATTATACATTTAATCATTAGTACAAGTCTATTTTATTTCAAGTTTTTGAATAATTTTCTAATTGTGTAAGAGACATATAATGATAGTAAGTGATGATTTTCCATCCTTCTATCCTTTATCCTTCATGCCTGAGCAAAATTTCTTAGTCTAATAGGTCATATAGAGTGTGTTCAAGTGTGTTAAATTTCTGTAAGTGTATAACCATTCTTGGAATATGCAATTTGCCTTTCAATTCATTTGCCCTTATGTCTTTTTATACATCTTGCCTCTATACTAAAATACTTGTTTTAGATCCCCTTAGAGCTTGAAAATGGTTTGCAAATTTTGCTATATTGTGCATTAGAATATGATATTAATGTGGAAGATAATATCAGTGCATCACCAATCTTAGAGTAGGCTTCATTTTTGTGTAATTTGTAACTCTTTTCCTTTAGATCAAACTAGTTTAGATAGAGGTTGTTTTGTAGAGATACATTTAGGGATCTAGCCTCTTTAAAACATAGAGGTTCATTTCCTATATAAGCATACCCACATGCCTATAAATGTTCCAACGATGCCCAAATATGGAAGAGGATTGAACACTCTCTTCTAGGGTGCAATATTTGGAGTCACCAATAGTTTTGGCATGCTCGATGGGACAACTAGTCTTAATTATTTATATGTCAAGGTAAATGTTGGTCTTGATAAGCCTAAGGTTGTAGAAATATTCTTAGTCCAACATTTGGGGAATATAAAAGGGGAGAATATCTAATTATAGATCAAGTTTCCCATGTTATACTTTATGGTTCTCACTAGGTCATCTAAGATTTTTGATCAAGAGCCTCTAGCTGAAGCCCTTCTTGAAGAATAATGCCTAAACCATTAATAACACTTAGAGATCCTAGAAAAGGAGGTTTTGGAGAAGTTGAAAAGATAGGAGATCAAGAGGAAAGAGGAGAAATGGATAGACAACAACCTTTCCTAGCCTTCAATACCCAAAATCTAATTGACCTTCCTGCATATGACCCTATTCCTCCCTATTCTACCAAGAATCTCCCTAGTTTAAATGGAGAGGGTTATATTACCCCATATGAGCATATAAGGGACATTTCAAATTTTTGTAACTTTCATAATGTCACCCAAGCCAACATAGCCATTATATTTCTTATTATGTCTTTAAAAGGCAAAGTGATTGACTGGAAAAGGGCTTTGAAAGGTGGTTTCATTACAAGTTGGGAAGGCTTTGGGGAATTATTGGTAACTATATTTAAGGATAAAAGTGACCATACTTCACTAATCCACCAACTGAATGTGATAAATAGAGGTCCTAACAAATTTATGGGATATTTTAATGAAAGATTTCAAAGGACATGGCATAGGTTGCCACCTATCATTAGACCACCTCGTAAATTTGTGTTTTCCACTTATCTCAAGGCTATTGATACTTATGTAGCAGTAATATTATAGTCAATGGGAGGATATGCTCTACTAGATGCATATGAGATAGATATTGAAGCTGAAAATAGATTGATACAAGTTAGAAAGATACCTCCAAGAGTTTCCATACCTTTTCTATCTCATAGTTTAGTTGAAGATCCAAGCATAGCATAAGTTCCTAATACTAATGTCAAGTTGAGAACCTTTCCTAAGAAGGTGGATAATCTTATAGACAAACATGAGGAAATTCAGTCATTACGTGCTTAACTCAAGCAAGCCCAGTTTCACGCAAGTGTTTCATCTAACCCTAAATATTATCCTCAACAAGGTTATAGAGCTTCACCCTAATACAAATACCAAAGAAGAGGTTAAGGTCAACAAGGTTTCAATAAGTATCCCAATGCCTATAATCCTAATTTCACTCCTTCCATGAAGGCTGCTGTTCTAGTGCATGCTAATCTGGTCCAAGGGGAGGATCATTTAAACCAATGGGGACAACTTCAAGGTTAGTTTATGTATGATGGTGGAGAAGACAACCAATATTTGGTGGCATAAGAATAAACTACTCCTTACATGGCATTAGAAGAAGTGAATCCCATCCAAAGGGATATTCATGGAGAGGGTAGTAGCGAGAGTGTAAGTATGATGAAATTTCAAGTGAAGGATGATTATGTGTTGAATCAAAGCACATAAATTTCATATAGAACAAGAGCTAAGAGAATATCATTGAGATATGTTTTGGGAGTACATGTGACTCTAAGTGATGCTTCTCTAAGGCCACAAAGTGTGAATCCTAGTGCAATACCTACTACCAGTCATGCTCCTCAATAAAGTTAGAATGCAAGTAGGGTTGCCAAGCCTATAATGTATTAGGCTTAGACCCCCTCACTACCTTCAAGAATGCAAGAAAATGTGAATATTTCCCCTCTAAACATTTTTTATTCTTTGAATAATACTAAGACAAGCATATCTCTTTGGGAAGTCTTGCATATGCCTGGTCAAAAGGAGCTCTTACAAGAACAACTTGAAAGCATTCATGTAGCCCCCCAAACTTAAAAATACAATAGTGTAGCCCTTACCAATACTCTGAATCATGTCTTATATCCCTCCAATAAATCTAAAAATCCCTCACTCTTCTACCTCACACTCATTATGGGAGACGAGTTGGTTCACAATTATATTGTAGATAGTGGAGCTAGTACCACTATCATGCCTAAGGTGGTGGATGATAAATTGGGATTGAAGTATGAAAACCATAGTAAAGGTGTGTTTTTATCTTAATGGGACTCCAAACAAGATAGTGGGATTGGTTAGAGGTTTGAAATTATTTCTAAATGATTGCCCAAGTTTCCCCATTATGCAAGACATTATGGTGGTAGACCTTCCATCTTATTTTTCTACCTACTTGTCAAGGGATGTCATAGCTAAGATATGAGGCTAAATTTATACTAATTGTTATTTTATATATTTTAACAAAATATATGGAACCAAGGTGACTATAAGGACATAGACCTTAGCAAGGTTTCATATTGAGCATACATGGAGACAAATTCAAGTCAGAATTATCTAATTAGTAAGGAGGAAGAAGGTGTCATGGATGGTGAAGCATCCTTCCCCCTTGAAGGTATTTATAATATTTTCCTTGATAAGTAAAAAACTAAAATTCATGGAATTTATCCATATAAATTTATATAATATATTGATTTAAGAGTCTACTATATGTATGAAAAGGATGTTTTAATCCCTTCACTCACTAATGAAGATTATGAACTTGAAGGGATTTGGGAAATGTTTTTTGATGGCTCAAGAAGAAAAATAGGTACAAGGGTTGGAATTATGTTATTTTATCCATCAAATAATCAATACTACTCCTCATATAGATTCCACTTTAGTTGCATCTACAAAGTGGTAGTATATGAAGGCTTAGTTCACGACTTCTAATGGGCAAAAAAGAGAGGGATCAAGAATTGAAAGGTTTATGGGGATAGTGATTTGGTCATCCACCAAGTGAGAAATCAAAATACAACCAAGAACCCCTTACTTAAATCCTACAATCATAGGGTATGGGACCTACTTCAAGACTTTGATGCCTTCAACATACAACCCATACCAAGGGATTCAAATAAACACACTGATAGATTGGTTGCCATAGGAGCACAGGTTGATGCAATTTCTAATGTAGGAAAGAAGAAAGATTAGTATCATATCAAGGTCATTATGAGGCATTATATTATAAATAATGAATTATCATGTTAGGTGTTTGAAATTGATGAACACATTTCACACTTATTACAAAATGAGGTAGGATTCTCCTTAAGGAACCAAAAGAGACTGCATGATCAATATGAAGAATAAGTTATTCAGCTAAAGATAAATAAGATAACAAAGGGGATGATTAATTTAGAGAGTGTTTTCAATGAAGATGATCAAAAGAAGAAAGAAAGAGTGAGAATGTCAATAAAAGAAGAAAACTATGAGAGAGTCATGATTTATAGGGACAAGCTTCTAAAAATTGGTAAGATATGTTCTCTATTCGAGAGGTAGGCCTTTAATAAATTATGCAAAGAGTTTCATGACATTTTTGCTTGGGAATATAAATATTTTAAAGGGTTTCATCTAATTATAGCTCATCACACCATTGAGTTAGAATGTGGAGCTAAACCAACTAGGAAAAAACAAAGGCCTATCAATCCCAAGATAGAGGAAATCATGAATAAAGAGCTCACCAAATTTATTGAGTCCAAGAATATCTTTCCTATCAAACACTCAACTTGGGTGGCTAATATTGTACCTATTTTAAAGAAGAATGGAGATATTAGACTTTGTGTGGATTTTTGAGATATTAATAGAGTGTCTCTCAAGGATCATTATCCACTACCTTCTATGGAGCAAATTTTGTAAGTTGTTTCAGGTTCTCAATGCTTTTCACTTCTTGATGGTTATTTAGGTTATAATCAAATATTGGTGAATGAATAGGATCATTTCAAGACAACTTTCACTACAAAATGGAGGACCTTTACCTATATTAAGATGCCTTTTGGTTTATCTAATGCTGGAGCTTTATTTCAAAGGGCAATAGACATGGCTTTTAAAGGTTTGATCAATAAGTTTCTACTTGTATACCTTGATGATACAACTATTTTTTTGAAGGATGCTAATGATCATATGGAACATCTAAGGAAAGTGTTTGAGAAATGAAGGGAGTATGGAATATCCCTTAATCCAAAAAAGTGCATCTTTTTTATCCATGAAGGTAAGTTATTGGGTCATATTGTTTCAAAAAAAGGCTTGTGTATTGACCTCAAGAGGATTGAGGCTATTCTAGGTTTGTATTTGCCTCAACACAAGAAAGGAATTAAAAGATTATTGGGGAAAATAACCTTTGTAAGATGGGTTATTCCATGATTTTCAATTATGGTAAAGCATATCACAACCATGCTCAAGAAGAACCAAGATTTTACTTAGACAAATGAAGGTAAGAGTAGTTTTGAGATAATCAAGCAAGCAATTAAAAAAATTCCTACTCTCTTGAACCCAAAACTTGCCAAATATTTCATACTCTATGCCTTTTCTAACCTTGATACAATCTCATCTATACTTATGCAAAAGAATGATGAAGAGGTAGAGTAACCAATTGCATTCTTCAACCAAGGAATGGAAGATTATGAGGTCAGGTATACATTTGTTGAGAAACAAGCTCTAACTATGATAAGAGCATTGAAGAAATTTAGATACATGGTTTCAAAAAATAAGATACATATCATGGTTTCTCATCCTAGCACCAAGGAGTTTTTCCTAAGCAAAGACCTTAATGAAAAGTGAGCTGGGTGGATTACCAAAGTAATGGAGTATGATGTGGATATTAAGGTGACAAACTTAGTAAGAGGAAAAGGGCTATGTGATTATTTAGCTTTATATTTTCAAGAGCTAAAATAGGTAGTCCCAATAAACCAAGTTCACCCCCAACCAATTGATCAGATATAAATTTAAATTTGGACACAAGACATCATTAGTTTCTTACAAAATGGTGGGTACCCCAATGGCTTGAATAAGTCTCAAAGGAGATAGTTTAGATTATAGACCATTCCTTACTATCTTGTTGATGGTGTTATATTTAGTAAAGATGTGAATGGTATGCTATTGAGGTATGTTAATAGTGATTAGTTTGATATGCTACTAGAAATTTTTTATAATAGTGGAGATGGAGGTTATTTCTCTCCTAAAATTATAGCTATAAAGCTAATGAGGGCTGGTTATTATTGGCCTAGTCTTTTTAAGGACTATTACCATTGGGCTAAGATGTGTCCTTAATGTGCCTTCTTTGTAGGCAAATAGAAACTTGCAACCCTTCCATTGAATCCTATCCAAGTAGATTATCCTTTCATGTAATGGGGCCTTGATTTCATTGGTGTGATCAAGCCTCCATCAAGTATTTGACACAAATGGATATTAACTACTATTGACTACTTCATAAGGTGGGTAGAGGCTATTTCATTGAAGGAGGCAAGTGAACATTCTATCTTGGAGTTCTATGAGAACATTATAACAAGGTTTGGAGGTCCCCATGTTATCATTTTTGATAATGCACTTGATTTCATAAGTACTAAAAATTTTGATTGGGAAAATAGGAATGGAGTTTACTTGAGTACCTCATCCAACTATTACCCTCAAGGTAATGGATTGGATGAGTCTACTAACAAGAATCTCTTCAAGATCATCAAGAGGACATTGGAGAATAATAAAAGAACATGGCACACCAATTTGAAGATAACCTTATGGGCTAACAAGATTAATCCTAAGAGATCAATTTGTAATTCTCGCTTTGTGCTTGTTTATGGGAGAGAGGCTAGATTGTCCATATCTCAATAATTCCCTACTTTAGAACTTGAAAAATAGCTAGAAATACCTGAAAATACTCTAATGGAAGTTAGATTAATAGAACTAATGTGCTACAAGAAGCAAAGACAATACACATAAAGCCATAGAGCACCAACAAGTACTCATGAATAAGTCCTTTGACAAGAGAGCAAGTGTAAGAGTGTTTAAGGAAGGTGACTTGGTCTTGAAATGGGATTAAGACATCAAAATTGGGTAGACATATAAAGTTTGACACTTTTTGGAGTGGCCCTTACATCATTAGCAAGTGCAAGTAAAGCAACTCCTTTCAGCTGACCAAGATAAATGGAGAAGAATTACCTATCCCTATGAATGGGATACATCTAAAGTTATTTTATTAGTCCTTGCAGGTCATGTTTTGTAAATAATAGCTTAGGTGTGTGTGTTTGGTCTAGTTTTGTTTTGGTTTAATGTTGTGTTACTTAAGTGCCTTAGTGCCTTATAGCACAAGTGTGTTTCCTTCTTTTTTTTTGGTGTGTGTATTTACCTTTATGTGTGTAATCAACCAACTTATGTGTTTTGTCATTTTTTGGGTGCCTATATGCATGACTCCATGCCCAATGGAAGGATTTAGGCAATTGGTCTTAGGTATAATAGACATGCCATCCCTAGGAATCACCAAGAATGTTAGACAATTTTACACCCAAGTTTTGCATCTTTCATTTTGGCTAAATGTAGCATTCTTAATTTGTTTATCCCCATAACAAGTGTCAAGTGTTATTTCCTTCGAAAGCCTTTGTTCAGTCTTTTTGTAAGTGTTATTTTAGTCTTTTTGTCAAGTGTTATTTCTTTTGACAAGGTTTTGATTTGGGTTTTTTGTTCAAGGCTCAAAGGAATTATTTTAGACTTTTTGTTTTAGATAAAAAGTCTAAAGGAATTGGTCCATCTCAAGCTTTTCGAAGGGTCACTTGAAAAATATCAAAGGATATTTTTCTCATGGAAGTGTCCTTTCAATAAATTCTAAAGGGTACATTTTCAAGATTGCTAAAAGGTCTTTTATCAGGAATTAATCCTTTTCAACTTTTCCAAAGGAATTATTTCAGATATTTTGTTCAAAACAATCTTTATGAAGGGTATTTTTTTCTCATTGAAGTGTCCTTTGCAATATTTCTAAAGGGACATGTTCAATTTTGTCAAAGGTTCTTTCTCTTGCAAAGTGTCCAATTCAAAAAGTTTGAAGGGACACTTTCAAAAATTTTGAAGGGTATTTTTTGGGAAAGTGTCTAGTGAAAAAAGTCCAAAGGGATGCTTTAAAAAAGTCTGAAGGGTATTTTCTCAGGAAAGTGTCCAGTGCAAAAAGTTTGAAGGGACAATTTCAAAAAAATCTGAAGGATCATTTATCAAGTAAAGGGACACTTTTTTCTCTTGTGAAGGGACATTTTCAATATTTTTGATGGGTCTTTCTTAGGAATTGCTCCTTTAAATTTTTCTAAAGGAATTATTTTAGACATTTTATCCAAAATAATCTTTTTGAAAGAATTGGCTCTCAAGGGTTTTTTCAAGGAATTGTTTCTCATGCAAGTTCCCTTCAAAAGGTTTGAAAATTCCTTTGCAAAAATCCTGAAGGGACACTTTCAAAAATTCCAAAGGGTCTCTTCTCTAAATAAGCATTCTAAAAGGTACAATTCAAATTCTCTAAAAGACACTTTCAAAAGGTCCAAAGGGACACTTGAAAAAAGTTTGAAGGGTCTTTTCTCAAGAAAGTGTCCATTTCAATATTGTCAAAGGGCATGTTCAATATTTTCAAAGGGAGAAAAGCAAAGGTCCAAGGAAAATGCCCTGAAGGAATGGTCCTAGTAGAGTGATGGTTATATGGATGCTAATAACAAGCTGATGAGATAGATATTGGTGTTTAAATAGTGGGTCCTAAGTAGATCAGAGGGGCTCATATCACCATTGAGTAGATCATGATCTGAGTCATTTTTGATGGCCAATCAAAGGAAGAAATCCTAAGGAGCTTTACAGGGTTTGAACATTTAATTTGGTTGAGATGGAATGAGTTTTCAAAGGATGTTTACAAGCACACACACATAGAGCCAACATTCTGACAAATGCCATGAAGGTGTAAACGTAGACTCTACATGATGCCTCTCCAAGGATAATAGAATAAAAGTGGCTCTTCCCTATGCTGATGCACACCTCAACACGCTAATGAGAAGCTGTTAGCATCAAGACAAATAAAAAAAAAGTGGACTCATTTTTATAACTGCATTGATGCCACTACTCAACTCAAAAATATATTGTTTCTACTAGTACAACCATTGGGGAAACATCTTTGAAAGAGCAAGATAGCTATGTAACCACTTAAGGTGACATAGATCAATCGAATGGACTGAATTTGAATCATTTTCAAAGATGGCTGTAGTTGAAGATAAAGACTCCTAACATATTGATTCTTCTTTCTAACACCAAAAACCTCCTCCTGTCACTTCCTTTATGCTATAAATATAGCCCTTGGGCTAGTGTAAAAATAACCACACAGTGTATGGCAAAGCCCTGTTGGATTGATGTTATATTCTACCTTTAAGCATTAGTATAAGTTTGTTTTCTTTCAAGTTTTTGGATAATTGTCTAAGTGTGTAACAGACATATAGTGATAGTAAGTGATGATTCTCCATACTTATATCTTTTATCCTTCATGCCTGAGCAAATTTTCTTAGTCTAATAAGCCATATAGAGTGTGTTCAAGTGTGTTGAATTGATGTAAGTGTATAACCATTCTTGAAATGTGTAATTTGCCTTTCAATTCATTTTCCCTTGTGTCATTTTATACATCTCACCTCTATACTCAAATACTTGTGTTATAATCCCTTAGAGCTTGAAAATGGTCTATGCATTTTACTATATTGTGCATTAGAATATGATATTCATGTGGAAGATAATCTTGGTGCATCACCAATCTTAGAGTAGGTTTCATTTTTATGCAATTTCTAACTCTTTTCCTTTAGATCAAACTAGTTTAGACAGAGGTTGTTTTTTAGAGATACATTTAGGGAGCTAGCCACTTTAAATCTAGAGGTTCATTTCCTCTATAAGCATATCCACATGCCTAAAAATGTTCCAATGTTGCCCAAATCTGGAAGAGGATTAAACACTCTCTTCTAGGGTGCAAGATTTGGAGACAATAGTAATCATAGGTATAGGGGACACATATAATGAAGCATATTCAAATGCTTAAAAAAGTAATATAATCACAAGGTAAAACACTCAAGGAAGTGTGTAAAGGAAAAGCTTAAGAAACCATCATAAACATGTCAAAGTGGCTCATGGATCAAATGTGTTAGCAAATAATTTCAAGTACATAGCATATCAAGTACCTTGTGTAATGTATAATCATGGATAATGGGCATTTGTAAGTACATATGTAAGTTTAAACATGATATTTTAGAGTGATCATCAAATCATATACCCTGTGTATATCAAGATCATAGAAGATGGATGCCTCCAATATCCTGATGATGTGAGTAGAGGGAAGGCTGAACACCCATAAGTGTATCATGTATTTATGTATGCTTATATATATGTGTATGTAGTAGTAAATGATATGCTAGTCCTCAACATGGGACTAACACCTAGATACCAAGGAGCCAATGGAACATGTAGGTGCCAAAAGTATATTTGAATTTTTTGAATGATTTTTGATTTTTTTAGTATTTTTGATGATGAGGAAAGATCATCCTATGATTCCATCTAATGGATGGTCATAGATGTTTCCCCCTAATATGAACCTTATAACCTCAAGTTGTATCTTTCACATTATTTACATCTTGATTAACTAGGTTGAAAAGGGACATAACATGTTCTTTCTCACATTTTGCATGTGTAGTAAGAGATGTAATTCTATCATTGAAAACATGTATTAATTTTCCTTCATGAGAAAAATAAATGCCTTATTGATTTAGGTCAAATTTTTCTTCCATTTGGTATAACCAAAGAGTTCCTAGTGTAAATGCATATGGAGATGTGGTAGGAATATAAAAAACTCATGTTTGAATTACTTTAGGACCATAAGAAATTGGTATTATTATGTTTCCTAAGGAGTCTTTCCAAGTGACCTTATTTTGAAAGTCTTGTAAGTTAAAACTGAGCTACTAAAAATGGTTTATGCTATAAATGGTTTTGGTTTGTATAAGACCAATATGGTTATGCCAACAATAAGCACCACCCATATATAAGGTAATTGTCAAATCCTAGCGTTGTGTGCAAGTTTTGATTTATTGTGAAGCTAGTTCATTTGGAGGATCCTCAAATTTAATCTTTTGGTCATTGATAAAATCTTGGATCTTATTTTTCAAGGTAATATAGTTATTTATGACATGCCCAGAGCCTGGTTGATAATCATAATATGCATTTGTATCATACCCTTTGGGTAGAAGTCTATTTAGATAAACCTTTATAGCAAGAGGGAGAGATATAATATGACACTCTAGCAACTATGGATGTAATAAAGTAGTAGGCTCATGTAAAATGTAAACTATCTCCTTGGTGTATTAAATAGGATAAGCTGATTAGGCTGTGTGTATCTTGTTAACCATGGTGGTTGTTTCATTTTTAGGTTCATGACGTTTTAACCTATAACTTGGTTTAATTGTAAATTTTGTACTAGATGTAAATGTAGCTGGTGTGTTTGGTACATACTTGAACTTATTCAATGACATAAGTTTCATTTCATGATCTCGTACAACATGGCATAAGTAATAAAAATATTGAAACCTTTGGAAAATAATGGAATAATGTAAAGGAGCAAGAATTTTTTTTGAATATGTCTTGCAACTCTTTGTATTACATAGGATTGGTCATTTTGGCTAGCATTGTCTTGTATCTCAAGAAATATTCATTGATTGGTTCATTGGTTCCTTGTTTAATATTTGCAATTTGAGCATAGGAAACCTTTTCAGTAATGTTAATAGAACAGTGTGGCAAAAATAGATATGTAATAGGTTTGAATGCTTTCAAAAATTAGATAGGTAATTCATAAAACCACATCAAAGCATAGTCCTTGAGGCTCCTTGAAAATAGTTTGGTAAAAAGTTTATCATTTAAATCACAATCAAGGCATACTTCACAAAAGGTTCAAATATATTTTCTAAGATCAACCTTTCCATTATATAATGTGAACTCAGGTGCAAAAAATCTAGTTGGAAAATGGTGCAAATAGATCCCAAGTGAAAGAGGGTTATGTAACACATCTTGAGAATCTATGGCATGTGAAGACTTTGAATCTTTTTGTTTAATGTTTGTAACCTTATCCTACAAGGTTTTCACAACTTAAAGGAGTGATTGAACTATAGACCTAGTGGGATTTTGATGAAAAATTTCAGTAGTCACCACAAGAGCTAGAAACATGTTTTGAGTAGTAATAGGCATTGAAACTGGTATTTTCATTGAAACAATAATTTCCTAATAGATATATCAATATTAGTTTTAGGGAACAAAGGTTGGAACACATAATTTGTGCCCCCATTAGATGTATTAATTAATTTTTAGTGTGGGATGAGCTATAATACCTTCTACAAATAACCATTATTAAGTGAGGTAGCCTTTGTTTGATCTTGTTTACTTAATTCATATCTTGTAACATATAAAAATGTATCTATTAAACCATTATTTTTATAGAGATGAGTAATAAATGCTTCTTCATCTTCCATTTGGAAGAACATTTTCCATTACTTCACAAATGAAAAAGTTTATAAAATTTTAAATACAGTACAATAGTAAGGAAAAATTAGAAAACCCTAAGTTGCCTAGGGTTTGATGTTCAAAGGTCAGGTACACTAAATGTTTAACCCTAATTTAGATATGGATTCTATTTTAGTGGTTGGGGTTAAGGATATAGAAATGATAGGGCATAAGGGTGAATATTATATCTACAATAGGCTAATCATATGCTAAAATTAGATGTCCTATATGTTAAATTTATAAAATTAAGACATGTTATTAATGGAAAGTAAAACTATGCTAGATAGATAAATGATATAAAATAAATTACTTAGCTATTTTTGATGCTAATATAGTGCTAGATCTGGTACAAACTAGAATCAGGTAGAAAAATAGTTCTAGATATGGTGCATCTGGCTCTCTGGATAGTTACATCAGTTTGGAATAGTTACATCAATGCTAGTGTCTTATATAGAATATGTGATCAAATAGGATGTGACCAACTAAATGCTTCTAGGTTTGGATTAGCCTTTACTTTGGTGCTTTAGATCTTGGTCATGGACTGTTAGTTCTGGTGAAATGGTAAAACTTTAGCTTTGCATCTTCAATGTGACCTTGGGGAAAAATGGGTTAGTGGGCACATGATGTCGAGCTGACCCATAATGAACCCATTATAAAAGGGCATTGCCTACATAGCCAATACTCTATAAGAGGGCCTTAGACTCATGTAACTCTCCCCTACATGTTGGTTTGTGTGCTAATCATGTAATATGTAAAGCAAGTACAATAGTGACCTAGATTATAACTTGGAAAATTTGACCTTATGACTACTTCTTTAGTACTTCATAACTATAGTTAGGCTATTACTTTGAATGATATCATAATAGGTTAGAATAAGAAATATTTTGGTAACTTGAGTGCTTCTTTAGTGCTCTTTTGTTCTTATTTCTAGGTGATAAATGAAAGAGGGTTGATATTGTATTTATACCAATCCTATCAAGAGATAACTCACATTTAATCACTTAGGCGAGCCATTGTAATACATTTAGTTTATAAATTAAATGAATTTAGGGAACTAGACACCTATGTTAGGTTAGGATAGTAACATCAACATTACTATCTAACTCAGATGTTAATGTTAAAGGAGAAGGAGAATAAGCATAGGCTTAGAACTTGTAGAGGTATAAAATAAGTATATTTTAAGCATTCTGGGTAAGATATGATGTCTATGTCATCAATATAAGGATGGTTAGACTAAGAGATAGGATAAGGGTCATAAGATAAATTAGATACATGACTTAAAAAATTAAGACATGTATATTTAAGAGGAACAACTAGGGTCATGAGTTTTCCAAGTGTACAAGACTGAGGTGCGACATACTCACAAAATATCATCTATAATTTTACTATCACTTGAATTGTGTGATTGAGACTCAATGATATCAATGGCCATGTCATAAATAACCCTTAAACTAGATTAAGAGAATAATTAACATAGATTATCCTTATTAAAATATCCAAGGTTTAATTTTGAACCTCTCTCAGCTCCCTGCTTCATAAGGAAGCATCTTTAACAAGTCAAAGTATGAAAGGACAACATGGTTACATCAACATACATGTGTACTTATTCCTTGCTCTCTTTATTTTAAAGCATTTAAATTATGTCAAATTTTATATTATATACATTGATTTCTATTGTAACATGCTCTTGGTTACAAGTTTTACACCAATAAAACACTCAAAGTGGGCTCAAACAAAGACAAGCTTTGTTGTATACACCTAGGCACCCATTTATTTCCTTTAAACTAGTAATTTCATCTTTATTAATTAATATATTGAAGGTGAGGGGATGTAGATACTAAAATATAATTTATATAAAATATCAATCTTGTATACTTTACAAATACCTATCAGGGCTCTACCTTTCAATTTGATACCTTCCTGTTATTGAAAGGCTTGCATTTGACATCTCAATGTGCCTAATTATTTATATTATGGTCCAACACTATCATTTTTAATGACCTAAATCTCATAAAATATATATGAGGACTAAAACCTAATATATATTCTTCACTGTGAGTTTCATATTCTTAACAACTTCCTAGCCTACTAAACACTTGCATCCTATATAGGGACACTTGCATCAATGCAAGTGTATAGATTCTTATCAAGTGTCTAGTCCTTAAAATTCATCCAAATTTCAAATGTTTCAAAACATATGGGTCAACCTATTTATCTTATTAAACCCTACCATGATATATTTCCAAAGGTGTAGTATAAATACAAATCTAATCCAATTCATTATTCATCTAAAAATACCAAGTAAGCACCTATTTAAGTTCATTTAATAAATTTCACAAATGATTTATAATTCCCTGTTCTTTCCCATTTCCATATCAATCATAAGATCAATATTATTATAGGTCTAAAGCACTCAAATAATATCCCATGAGTAGAATTTATCAAATTACAAGCTAGGTCATTACATGCCCTTGAATATACCATATTACACCCTTATACACACATAATCCAACACATAGGGGAGAACTAAATATGTATTAGTCCCTCTTCAGGGTATTGGCTATGTAGGCAATGCTCATTGATAGAGGGATCCTTGAGGTCAGATCAAATTTATGATCCTAATAACCCATTTTTGGTAAGGTAAAAAGACCTAAGGTGAAGATCTGAGGTTTTATCCATAAACAATAATCTATAACTTATGTGTACAAATAAAACATATTAGTAGAAAGGTGATAAAAACCTAGAAAGCTCTAGGTGGTCAATCTATAATATGATGATTATTTTGTACTAAATATATCTATTAACATCAAGACACATACATTGATGTAAGAATCTCAACATTGACACAAGTGTTTAGGCCTCAATGAATAATATTTTTAGAACTTGATGACAAGATCATGATCTTGTTCCTTCCTGTTTCCACCTCTACACTTCTCATATCTACCTATGCATTTGTATATTAGCTAAGTATGATGTCTTCTTCATGTTTATGAAGTCAAATTATTATTTTGAATTTACTTCAAATATTTATCATAAATCAATATTTTAATTATTAATATTAATTTATCTAAGTTTTTAATTAATTATCATGATTTATAATAATTTTATTCATACTTGTGTATAGGTTATGTTGATCAAATTTGATTTTTAGGTCAAATTGGGGTACCCCTAGGTAAAATATTGAGTTTTAGGCATTTTAGGGGGTCTAATATTTTGTATAAAGGTGAATTATGGATTAATTTATGTCAATTAATGTTATATTGGCTTTGGCCAATTATTTTTTGTCTATTTATCATTTTGAGTCATTTTAAGGGTCAAAAAAGGTGCATTTAATACTTTGTATAGGTTTATTAGGAAATGTGAAGGTTATAATAGGTGATGTCATGTCACATGTGTCCTTATAAGTCTTAACCAATTGTTAGTAACTAAAAAATGGTAGGTTATTTAGAGAAAAGTTAGTTTTCTTAAAGAAAAGGAAGAAAATGGCACTTTTATGACCTCTTTGGGAAGTGTGCCACTTGGAAAAAGTTTAAATTTGGATCTTTAGCTTCTACATGCTCATTCCCATGCTTTTTTTAAATTTTGAAGTGCCATTTTGAGGTTAAAACCATTTTTCTCCTTTCTTGGCTTTTTAGACACACAAAAGTGACTTATAGGTTTGTACTTGGTATAAATATCTCAAGATGTTTCAGCTCAAATGACATTCTTACACCATTCTATGTTATAGACATTCTTGCACCATTTTTAGAGTTCCATGTTTTGTCAATAGTTTAACAAAGTTGTAAAAGTGTAATTTCCATGTTTTAAAGGTTTTTTTAATTCCTTTCACCTTAAAAATTCATTATTTAAAGCAACAATATTCATGGTTTGCAAGCTCATATGCCACACCAACCAGTTATTAGACACCCTTGCTTGCTTTATTTTAGATGTTTTCAAGAGGTTTCCACATTGGAAAGAGTAATTTTAGACTTGTTTGAGGTTTCCATCAGATGAAGGAATTCATATGAAACCTTAAAATGGTGATAATGGTCATACCACATGTTTATAATTTATACATTCTTCCTAATGCTCCTTTCTACTACTACATTCACATTTGGGTACCTCGAATGCATGGTATATGTGACATATTGGAAACAACATATTTTATGGTGGTATTTAACTCCTCAAGGTTGAAATAGGAATTTGAATAGATTGGAAGGAATTAGAAGGGATAAAATGACCTTATATCATGGATTGTTTAGAAAATGTTTACATTGTCTGCCTATACTATAGAATGACCACCTATAGGTGGTACCATAGAGCATGATAACACCTTATGAGGTGTTGAAACAAGTGGGGAATCATTCTTTGAGATCCTAATATGATAAAGGGACCATGGTAGACCTAGTCTCAAGTTAATGAGTAGAGAGAAGGTAAAAACCATGCTAAAAAGGATCTAAAGACTAATATAGGGGACTGTTTTCCCTAAAATCATAAAACAAAGGTCCTAAGGTGTTTTGGAGATAATATATCACATGGTTGAAAATAGTTTCAAGGAATCTATATTAGTGAACCATGTTGCCTCTAGTTTATACTAGACCTATGAAATTTTTTAAGAAATTATGAACAGTGGAGAAGGGTGATTTTGAGGCTCAAATTTGCTTAAAAAGCACTATAATCTTGCAATAATATCTACAAGCCCAAGGAGATAAATGGCCTTTGGTCATCTTAAAAAACAACTTTGAATAGATTTTCATGATGATTAGGTTTCATCTGATTGAATGACACACAAATGGCCTAGAGGCTAGTAGGATAAGATGGAAACATGGTATTGAATAATTTAAGACCACCTATAATTGTCCCTTGTATGAATAATGTGCACTTATAGGTAGAGATAAGCATGTGTCTTAGTCGTGGGTCAAGAAGCTCAATTTTTATCCCAAAGAGAGAGATGAAGTGGGAAAAAGGTATGAGAAGATGAAAAATTTATCTTATTTTCATAATTATAGTGTGAGGAACATTATAACACTATAACCAAGCCTCATTTAAGCCCATGAAACCTACATGCAAGTTATAAAGCATGGTTGTCTCAGTCAACAGCTTGAGAAGGCCTAGTTTGAAGTCTAAGTACATAGGCAAGGTTGGGAAGATTAACATGACAAACCTAGAAACTAGATACATTATCCATGAATGTAATGAGATTAATAAGCTCTAGGAAAGGCAAAATAATCCATAAGAAGGGGTAAAATAGGGGTGTCTTAGTCCTACAGTAGGGTATGAGATAGTGACCCCAATCTAAATGCTTTCTTGATGCTTTAACATTCTTGAAAGATGAATGAAATGTGCCCATGAAATATATGACTAAAATTGACTACATTTATATTTACAAAAACCATAATCAAGGTCTCATGATGTTTTTTTAACCTATAGCCATGGTTGTCTCAGTCAAGGTACAACAGGGTACCTAGTCTAGACTAAGCAAAAACATATGAAGATATATGAGAGTTTGGGACATTGAGAGAGTTTTGAGAATATTAATCACTAATATAAAAACATATTAATACTATAATTATGGAAAATATCCTGATAAAGAATCTCAAAACATGCAAAACATAATCCATGTGAGGGGAACCCTACACAGTCTGCCTATGCAAAGTGAAGTCTTGGAATTTGCCAAATTGAAAGGTCAAATCACATTTTAATAAGCTTAAATTTGGTACATAAAAAATTTAGGACTTGAATAAATTTTTTATTCAGTTAATTTTTTTTGGGAGAATAGGGGAGTGCCCTTTATTTTGTCTTAGATAGAGGGCACTCCCCTCATGTGCAATTGATAGGTTTTGGAAGAAAGTAGGTGGTATGGAGAACCATAAGCTAAAGAGACCCATTAAAAATGTGTTGAAAGTTGAATTTAATAAAAACCAACATGGGAGATAAAGAAATAAATATGGAGCCAAATAGGTTACCCTACACTCCTAAGGTTGTAGTCATGCATGATGGGCATTTCTAGGCCTAAAAGACCGAATAAGAGAAGACTGATATTTATAGCCATAGGATTGATTTAAATATTGTTTGATCATGTATATGGGGTGATATTATAGGTGTTAAAGTTATATTAATGAAAATAAAATGATCATAAGTCATTTCAAGTTAAATAGTACATGTAATCCTACTAGGCAAATATGAGGCCTAATGAGCAAAGAGGAAGTCATTCACACTTTTGGGATTAAA
Organism: Torreya grandis; assembly: GCA_037957365.1. Lineage (NCBI taxonomy): Eukaryota > Viridiplantae > Streptophyta > Pinopsida > Cupressales > Taxaceae > Torreya > Torreya grandis. The sequence continues at coordinate 1,215,199 of JARHVA010004790.1, forward strand.
TATGTTTTAAAAACTATTGGAGCATGTTATTGGGGTATATATAGATGTGTATAAGATTTTATAATGAAAATAAAAATTAAGGAAATCCATTTTTGGCTCAGAAGCCAACTTAAGCATGCAAAAAGGGCAAGAACAAGTGTGAGTAGATGAATTTGAATTCTCTTTTCCACTTTGAGTATTTTAATGGGGATAAAAGGAATTTTTATGAGTTTTAAAAGGTCCTAGGAAACCTTTTTGTGACATTTTTTTGGAATTTTAATGTGTAATATTTATAAACAATGCCTAAGACCCAAAACTACTACAAAACCCTTATAAACACTAGTTAGAACCCAATTGGGAATATGAAGTTGTATAGATAATATAAGGATCCATTTTGACCAAGATGGTGATTGGAAATTATAGAGGACTTCCCCAAGCTTATCCCCACACTTTTTATTTGTATAGAACTATACAAATGGGGTAAAAAATAGTCTATTCTTCATAATTTTTTGTGTTTTATGGGCTACAAGAGGAGTAAATATATGAAATAAAGTTTTGAAGGAATATTAAGACCTTAAATAACTCCATATGTCCATTTTATTATAATAAAAATATTTTAAGTGTGTAAACAAACTCCTTCAACTCAACCTATCAAAATTGGCCTATTGGACAAGTTGTGAGAAGTATGAAAACTCTAAGGGAAAGTGATTTTAAAGTATCCTCTATGATTATAAGGACATGGAGGGCCTTAAAACATGTTATACACTAAATTTTATGGATTTTCATGGAAAAATTATGCATTTTTGGAAGCCAAGTGTACAGGGTGCATTAAAAGAGTTATTTTTAAACTGTAGATGATTAAAGTTCCTTTCTAGATAATTAAAAAATACCAGGCATGCAAATAATGCATGGATATGCATGTATGATGTCCCTATTATACATTAAAATCATTATACCTGGTATTAATTAGTTATGTGATGTTCAAATAGAGTCAATCATGAAGGTAGTTTTTCTATGCAAAATGAGGAGTTTTATGCCACTTTTCATGAAGTTTATGCCTTGAATTGACACTTGTACTTCCAAACCTTGCATGGTTAATCCCATATAATTCTCATATTCACAAGTAACTACTTATCTTAGCTTTAAAAGTGTCCTTGTGACCCTTGGACTTCTCTCTTCTTCTCTCTCTCATAAGTTTTATAAGAACTAGCCATTTTGGCATTATATGGGATACTCCACCTGAGCATAGAAAAACCATGATAATTTGTATACCTTTTGATAAATAAAACCAATAATTTTTACCTCTTCCATTATTTTTCATAGTGTGTTCAATTGAATGAGGAATCTTGCTTAGTGAAAACTATGGATTCTTTAGCATGTTGTTCCATTCTTTCACCTATTTGTAGCTTCTTCCTGTAGGGCATGTGAAGTGTTCTAAGAGATTTCCATGGTTTAAGTGAGTTATTATATTAATTATTTCCATTCAAGGCCTCTTTTATAGTCCTCCTAGCCTAAGACATTCTTCCATAACCTCATAATGTAATATTGATGTAAGAAGACATAGATTGGGAAAGTGTATATTTGGTTAGTTTTTTGGTTTCAAGTGTAATATGCATATGTTTTGATGTCATAAATATATCTGGTGTATCACCTTCATTATATTAGTTTGATTTTATTTATCTTTCTCCCTTTTCATCCCCCAAGTCTAGTTTTAATTTCAAACCAAAGTGGTACATCAAGGGAGCTAGCCCTATCTAGAGATTCACCTCATTCCCTAGGATCCCCACAAGACTAGAGGTGATTTAATTATTCCAGTTGGATGAGGAAAGATTTAAATCTCCTCAAAGGGTGAAAATACAAGTGACAATAGGTTATTATACCCTTTAATCCTCATCCAAACATCTTAAAAAGGGGGTAAACACCCATGTAGTTCTTCCACCTATAGTGAAAATGAAAATATGATATTTGGAGTATGTGTATGTAGCTAGAAGATGGATTAAATACTTGATAATGATGGATATTTACTTAATTTAGAGGGTTATTGACTTGGATTAAGGTTTCTCTTTGTGAAATATTCAAAATTTATGTAAAATTGGGAAAATTTGGTCAATGTGAAAAAATATATATGTTTGTACCAAGTTAATCAAAAGTGAGTTAATGAGTGAATATTGACATGTATATATAAGTGAATCTTTTGAAAATTTCCTTTAACTGACCATGTGAAATGTGTATAAAAAATAAATAGGATATTTTGAATTTTAAAAACTAGTCACTATTTGGCACAAGATACAACTACTATAAGTGGTCAGGGGCACATTATTCCTCTATTCAGCTAACATATACATGTCTAGAGGGATCATAAATAATTGTCCTTTGTTGGGGACAATATAAAGGTGATTTTAGACAATGTGAACATTTTAGATTAATTTTTTTGTACAATAGTAATAAAAAAGGGTTGATCTTGCATATAGATGAATGGATTGGATGAATTACGTATAAGAGTCATGTATTTATGCACAAGTCATCCAGTTTGGAATGTGTCAAGAATTAGCATTGTCAAGTACCTATGACTAGATTTATGTGTCTTCAATATGATGGTTGGTAGAATAAAGAGTGCATGTGATATCAAAATCTAATAATTTGGTCATAAATATCTTCATCAATTTTTTTTGGAGGGATGGAATACTCTCAAAGGTGACATGAGGTCTATTATTAGTGATGAAGTGATCTAAGAAATATTATTGAAATAATTGAAAGTAATGTAAAGAACCATTAGGTAACTCATTGAACCATGCTAAAGCATCATCAATCAAGATTTTTGGAAATAACTTATGTAATATTATACAATGATTATATTAGTGTCTAGTAGAGGGAAAGATGTGTTCAAGGTTCACATAAGAATATCCATAACCATTAAATTATTAGAATTTTTGTTTAACCAAACCACATGGGAGAGGCATGTCATATATATCTCTAGGAATATGATTTAAATTTGTATCATTAAAAGACTCTAAATGAAGGGATAAACCACACATTTTTCTTTGTAATTCATGTATGGAATGCATCAAAATTATTATCTCATGAGTAGGTACATTAAAACACTTAAGAGGTTTGTTCAAAATATCAAATTGATTATTCATTTCAAATATGGTCATGCTAGAGGAGATAGGAGTAGTAGGTGGAAAACCATTAACAAACACATGTGCATCACTATCCACATGAGGATAAAAGTGTATCACAACTACTTCATTTAACATGTGCATAATTTTATTAAAAGAAGAAGAATTTTGTATAATATCTTGTCTATTTTGTGCAAGAACACCTTCATTAACCCTATAAAATCATATAACATAAATATTTACACCATCCACAATTTTTTCATTTTCATGACAAGAATCCATATTCTGAACATAATCCATGGAGTAAAGTACGTAATAATAGAAACTATGGACTAAACAAAGATAAACCTTGACTAATAAAGTGTTAAAAATTAGAATTGATATAAATAATACAATCAACCCTAGGGAAAGGAGGAAATGAAACCCTAGATTAAATGATAATTAGGGTAAATATTATCAATAGATATGAACAAAAACACTAATCTCAGTTAGACCCAATTTGAGATGGGCAAAAAATGACATGAATTTGGAAATCAAATCTGAAAATGTAAAATCAGAAATCAAATGCTAGGGAGAAACATTAGAAGGTGTAAGCATTTGAAGAGCAGAGGGGTTCACAAAAAAAATTAACTGTTTTTGGTTTTAGGGTAATTATTACATGCACAAATATTTAAAAGGGATGCAAAATCTATATCTAAGATATGATGGTAAACTACAACAGTCAAATCTAAATAATGCATAAAAATATTAAATAAAAGTAAAGAAAATGATTGATCAAGAAAATGAAATTGAAGTAGAAATAAAGAGTGATAAAAATAGACATATTTGGTCACTATTATGGAGATTTGGAAAAAATATATATAAGTTATCTGGATTATAACCATACGATTTGGGCCTATGTAGTGAAGGGAAAAAAATTTGATTAAGTCACCAAATATGTATTGTATGAAATCAATAGGACACCAAATGTGTACCTGTATAACCCTAAAATATGTACTCTACCATAGAATATATAGATTGTTTATTTTATACTTTGTCAATTTTTGGGTAAGTGTGCTAGTAGACAATAAATAGATTTGTACACTTGCTTCATTGAATTGGTGAGCAAAAATGGTTGATTTTTTTTCTCTATAGCTTCTTGATCTAATTCCCCATAGATAGATGGAAGAGGAATGTAAAAATTATAAGGTTAACTAATTTAGGAAACCTCATCAAGGATATATAGCTACATATATGTGACATCCACTATGTTTCACCCCATGATCCTTAGTTATGGCTGATTCTAAGGGTAAAGTTGCCTACTTTTGACATAATGTCTTGGAGGTTAGATGACCATGGACATAAAAGAGGTCAATGATAAAAGGTTTGACCATGTTGTTTTTATGTTTTGTTTTAAATAAAAAATAATAAACATCCTTGGTCTTGACCACATAATATCCAAGCATACCAATTTGGTGTTTTGGTTTGACTTTACATTCCAATTTAATTTGGTCTCAAAATTTAAATCCAACATATGGGAATTCAAAGCATCTTTGAAGGCCTTAATCTATTAGTGACACTATTTTTTTAGAACTATAAGTAACAATGTCTTAAAGAGGCCCTAAGGCTATGGTCATCTACTATACATATAATTATAAACATTATAAAAGGGACTTGGTAGTATAATGTATATTAAGGTTGGACTATATTACAAGACCCATCACAATCAAGACATTTTAAAATGTCAAGTTATTTATATGTGCCTAGACTTAGCTAAGAGATTAAATGGTAAAATGTATGTTGAAATATTATCAAGGCTAAAAAGTCACAAACCTGACAGGTTTATCAAATCTAACATAATATCAAGCTACCAATAGAGTCATGATTAAGGGTTTTCAAACCTTGGTTTAATCCAATTACAAAGGGGACAAGTAACCATGGTTTGATTGTTAAACACTCATGAAAAGTGGTAGATAAAGAGAAAAAGTCAACTTTTTTGGGATTAAGCCATCATTTTTAGTGGCAGACTAGGGCTTGATTGACCCAATAAGAAAGAAGGAAGTTGATCAAGTATGAGGGTTGACTATTGAGTTACATCATAACATAAGCATGCAAAAATTCCATCAAAAAATGAATCTAGGTAGAGGAATAAAATGAAGCAGTTAGATTACATGAAATTATAATTATTAACCATTTTAATTATGCTAATGGTAGACATGTATCACTAAGTTCTTAGATTCTCTGCATGAGAAGAGAATAACAAAACTCAAAATGAATTTAAATTAAAAAAGTAAGTAACCAAAAACCTATAAAATAAACTAGGGTTTTGTATAAAATTCATAACTATAAACTTTTTTTTTTTTTAGAACTAACTAGGGTTTATTTGAGTAGATAATTTTATGTTGAGTGATAGGGTTTTCATTTTAAAATACACTAATTTTTGTGTAGATAAAACCTACATTGTATGGTCAAATTTTAACTAGAAAAGAAGAAGTGAGAAGGTATTACCACTATGATATCTAGTCTTTTTTATTTTTTCCCTATGCTTTAGAATAATGTTAGCTATGACTCATGTTTTAATTATTTGAATCCTACTAATGAAATCAAAAAATATTTTTATATTGCATGATGTTTCTTTGAACATGTGGGTATATGATTATATTTTGTTATATTAGCCCTGACATAGGAATGCATACAAACATGAGTTTTTTGTTTGGCATGTTTGAGGAAATTGATTAGTCCTTGTATGTTTTAATAAATGGTTGATCCTCTTGTTGTAAAAATAATTCACTCTTGCATGGAAAGTGGCAAAGCATTTCATTGTATTAGTAAGAAAATATCTCTTATTTGTGGTTACTAAATGACTTCATTAGAGATTGCAAAGGAATGGATTTGATTTTAACTATTGTTATATGGGTAAAAGATTAATATTAAAACTAAATGTTGATTACATGTTTTATGTTTTTTTTTATAAAGTGCAAATTTTTAGAATAAAGGCTTTATAAAGGAATATGTGACTGAGTTCTTCATAATTTATATTTGATAAATGTACTTGGGTTCTGTATGACTATTGAGAATAGAATGTAAACCTTTTTTATATCTATTTATCTTTGGTGGTATTATTTATTTTCAAATTTGGCTAATGGAACCTTGAATTTATAAGTTATAGTGATGTTGAATTCTATTTGCATGTTTATCTACAAATTTTAGTGCATTATTGAATATATATTGCATAATATTTATAATTGATCTTTTAATATAGTTTTAGATCTCTATCTAAGGGCATAATATTAGGTCATAAAAAGGAAGTATCTATGTGTAATTTCTCCCTACTTTTATAAGAAATATTAATCTTGGATACTAGTATGGAACCATTAAAAATGAATGGGTAACATTAAGCTCATATAGTTTTATTAGTTGAACATATTGTAATATTTATTATAAAGCTTAGGTAAAATATATTCAAGTTAGAGGGTGTAATTTCACCTTTATACACTTCAAAGATTATATCTATATGGATGATTATTAAGCATTTAAGGATAAGCTTGTATTTCATGGAATCACTGAATGAATGTTTTATTCTATAGTATGTTAAAACTTATACTAAAAATGTGAACCTTAAGATAAAATAAGGTTCTAATTTATTGTGAAATGAGTTATCCTATGAGCCCATACAACATACTTAATTTAAGATCTTATGGTATTCATATGCTTGATGATATGGATATCTCTGTTGTACTTAATAAAGGGGTATCATATATATTTTTAAGATAAAACCTATAGTTACTAGTTGTAACTATTTACTTAGTTGATTATGCTTGGGCTTATGCATTTAAATGGTAATTTATGTTTAAAATTAGGAATACGTCATATATTTATGTGTTTGGGTAAATACGACCCTATGTTACTCATATGTTTTGCCTTATAATTATAATTTCTAAGCATGAAGAGGGTCCTAATATGTTTTACATGAACCAAGGTCTTATATATATTCATGTACATATATACATACATACATAAATACATACATACATACATACATACATACATACATACATACATACATACGTATATAAGTATATAACTATGCAATATACTTCTAAAGAGTATAAGTAACATCAACAATCCACAATGAAATGGGTTGATACAATGTTATAAATTATAAGTAGGGTTGTAGGACCCAATCAAAATTATTTTATATATCATATAATGACTATATGGAAATTTATGAAATCCAATAACCTTTTTAACTTTTTGTTACCTTGTTGGCATTGAATTATGATTGGGAATTTAATTGTGGTAAAGTTATCCTACCTCTCTCAGCATATGCCTTGCATAGTTTGTGTAAACAAGGGTTTTATAAAACCTTTTATTTATCACCAAAATCTAGTATAAAAAGTGTTAAGGCAATAACTAAAATTTATAAATGTGGTAGTCATTGGTTAAGAAGTCCCATTAAAATGATTGATATAGGGATGACACCTATATTCAGAAGAAGTTGCAACCTTGTTATGTTCCAAGAACTTGTATGCATTTTAGTAATACATAACTCTCAAGTAATATAAGTGATAATAATTATGTAAAAGGGCTTGATACTTATTGATTGACATAGAATGTTTGTATAAAACATTTAAGTTAAGACAAAATTTAAAGAACTAGTATTTATTCCTATTTAGAAAGGACTTTTATTGAATTTATTATGCCTTTATAGATTGTATATAAATGCTATCTCTTATACACTCTAATATAAGACATTGAGTACATGTATGATAAGGTGATTCTTTCATATAACCTAGAGTTTGATAAATAATAACTTGATACTAATATGCAAAAATAATTTTAAAATATGAAGCAAAGTCTTGCATTATACTTATAATGAAAGCATTATTTGATAGAATATGAATCCAGTACTATTTTTATCAACTAAATAAGTTAAAGGTTTGTGTATATGAACACTTTAAAGACTTTTGGAATGACTCAATTTTCTATATTGCTTTTTTGAAAATTGTCTTATTTAGCATATTTTTTAAGAAGGTCCTTGTAAGGTTGTGTCATGGTTAATAAAACATGTTTTGGTATTAGAAATATAGGAAACAATCTAAGGGATGAGTTGGAATGAAAATTATTATTTATGCAATGTTTAGCTACCTGACTATAGTGTACAATTTATTTACATACTAATGAATAAGATCTCATATGCCCCATTTGGGGGATAATGTTAATTTAATTTTTACTTAACCCATTTGGCATGATCTATCTGTATAATTCAAGTAAATGATACTCTGATGTTAGATACACTAATTGAATTTTTATTGTATTATTTTTAAAATAAGGGCTTTGTCAATCCTTTGTGTAGTAACTTTATTACAAGGGATCTTGATATATAACCTTGATGCTTTAATGGTCAACTAAGTTAGTAATGTGATGTTAAGCCCATGAGTTTATTATTATTAGCAATAAATACTATAGCAATTACTCTATGATTGAGTGTATATGTGATAAGACCATCACTAGGATATTATGTGATTATCCATAACTAGTCAATGACATTTATAATTTACCCTTTTTATATGAATTATTATTTTCTTACATGCTAGACTAGACTCCTAAACTATTATCTATAAGGAATTTATCAATCTTCTTGGTGTTTAACCCTAAATTTGGATATGGAATCCTACTTGGGTAGGTAAGGTTAATAATATAGAAATGACAATAAATAAGGGTGATAATTAGATCTAAAACATGCCAATTAGATGCTAAACTCAGATATAACATATGATTAATTCCTTAAAATGAGATAGGATAAAAGTGGAAAGTACATCTATGATAGATATGGAAATGACAAAGAAAAAATGTACTTAGATGGTTATAATGCTAACATAGTTTTGGATCTTGAATAGACAAGAATAAAACTAGAAGATAATTCTAGAACAATCACAAAATTTTGAATTGAGTATCTCTAGAACTATGAACACTAGCATTATCCAGGGTTAATTATGTCGATGCTACTCTTTAAATTTGATGTAAGTGTCTTATATGGAATACCTACTAAAAAATGATGTGGCCATTTGGATGATTATAGTTTTGTCTTCACCTTCATTCTAATGCATTAAGATTTAGGTCATGGACTGTCACTCCTCATGAAATTATAAAATCCTAGTTCTTCATCTTCATAGTGAGCTTGTGTAAAAATGGGTTAGTGGGCTTATGATGTTGAACCCCAAAGACCTCTCTATAAATGAGTTATACCTACATAGCTATTACTCTGAATGAGGCCTTATACTAATGTAGTTCTCCCCTATATGTTAGATTATGTGTGAATCATGTAATATGTGGAAAGCAAGTACAACCATGACCTAGCTTGTAACTTAAAAAATATATTTCTTGGGATCCTCCTTCAGTACTTAAGACTAGTGTATGTGTTATTCCTATGAATAATATGAAAATATAAGAAAATTAAGGAAGATTTGCTTAATTGAGTGCTTGATTGAATGCTTTGATAAGTTGGCTTAGGTCTTTTCTAGGTGTCTGATAGCTGAGGAATGAATGAGGGTTGATCTTGTATTTATATCAATCCCTTTGGAGAAATAACTCATATTAAATCACTTAGGCTGACCATTAGGAAATGTTTCATTTTCAAATAAGATGACTTTAAGGCACTTGATACTTGTGTCAAATAAATACACCTACTTTAACACAAATATCTATCCAAGACACTAGTGTCTAGGGAACATGAAAGTAGTTACATACTCAAAACTTGTAGAGGTGGAAGATAAACAAGTTTTGAGCATTCTGGGAGAGATATAAGGTTTGGGTCATCAACATAAGACTAGTTGGACCAAGAGATAGGACAAAGGGATCAAGATAGAGTAAATGTGATACTTTTTCAAGTAGTAAAGGTCTATAAATGAGAGGAATAACCAAGGTCTGAGTTTCCTAAGTGTACAAGATTGAGGTTATATTAATTCATAAATATCATCTACACATAGTTGATATGCCATCCATAATTTTTATGTCAGTTTAGGTATATGATATAATCCCTATCCCAAGTGGATTAAATACTTTGACCTCTTGGTAGTATTATAGCCACTGGTTTGTGTGTGTATTATTATTAGTGTAGATATAAGGCAAGACATGACCTTATAATGACATAAGGAGATTGTTTATTTTAAGTTTAATAAAACTTCTTGGGTAATCCTATAAACTTGTTAAGTTTTTAGGATATACATATTAAGTACATGATAGTAAGTACTAATAAGATAACTTCCAATAAACTAATAAAGAATAAAGACATAATGAATTCTGATAGAAGAAGATATTTTACTGATAAAAGATAATATCTAGTGGATCCATAACCCACATGTCCCTAGATCATAAACTATACTCTAAGATGGTCCAAGAAATATCTTAAGGAACTAACAAGACTAAAAAAAGTAAAAAGGTTACTAGATCTCTATCAGTTTATGAACTATAAAATGTCATAAAGTGTCAAGGTTACTTCATGTCAAGTCATAGTTTGTAATAAAGAAACAAATATAGGAAAAAGTAAGGATGATTATAAGGTAGTTCCTATATTATCTTGCATGCTTGGAATCATATTCAATTTAGTTATTTTGTACATTTGAGTGGAATTATGAGTAAGGGATCTTCCTTCTCTCCCTAAGTGAAGTGTAGCTACATGGACATTCATCTATCTTTATTTTGGCATAAAATATAGATAAACCTTGTTGCAAGTCCTTAAGAGTATAAATATAACAATATGATGTGTGCTTAGGATTGAATACTCTTGAATTATAGATGATGTATTTTGATGATTATTATTGAAATTAATCTACAAGGATTTGTATATATCAACATCTCAATTTTTAATTATGAATCTATCAACATGAAATTTAGAAAAAAAAGATAAAGAACTAACACACACATATACAAAAAATAAAGATGAGTGAAGGAGAGTTGAAGGGCCCACAAATCCAAAAGGGACACAATAAATAATTCATCGATTGTGTATGAGATAAAATCAATAGGGTGTTGAATCCAACCTAGTAGAATAGAAGGAAGATGACAAGTGTAAAAGAAACACATGAACCCTACATGTATAAATGAAAAATAGAAAGAGAAAATAAAACAAAAGGATAAGAGATCACATAGGGGAAAAAAGGACAAAAACACATGAAAAGTGATGATAAGACATAACATGAACCAATAATACTTATACATAAAACAAAATTAAAAACATTATAATATTAAACCTTATTTATACTTAAATTAGGTGTCAACAAATATATGGATTATTTCCACTTTGAAAATCAAAGTCGTAAGCCCTTGTAGGCACCATTTAGTTGACACTTATACTTGTTGATGTTATTATTGACTTGAAAATACCTCCAATTACATGTCCACAACATTCCAAACTAAAAACTGATATTTAATAGAGATTAGCATGACATTTTATGTACATAAAAAATGCTATAAATATTAAAAAATATGAAAACATCAAAAAGAAGAAGAAGATGGAGATAGGTAAAATTTTATGTATATAAAATGGAAAAGTAAAAATGAATTATCTATATGAAAGAACAATTTCAAAAATTATGGTAAAATTAAAAAATAGTTATGGTGAAATAAAAGATTAAAAAATAGTTAAGGCAAAAGAGAGGAACATTTTATCAACAAAAAAAATGCTATATAGATATTAAAATTAGCAGTTGCCTTGATGGTGAAATTAATTCCAAGAGGGATTTGTATTTATATTTTAATTTTTTTTATTAAGTGCTTATGAGTGTGATGTTTTGAAGAGTGGTAAAGAGTGAAACATTTTTTTTGAAATGCATTTTTGTGTTTATTGAGAAAACTTATATTTGTTAAAAATATTATGGAAGAGATACTACACTCAGTCTTATTTATTATACTCTTCTAATATTTACATATATATTATCCTTAATTCTTGCATAGCAGTCAAATGTAAATGAAAGGTTGATATATAGGTCATAAAGCAAACATACTCTTGATATGATAGTGAAGGTCAACCCTAAATGATCAATGTTACCAATATCTATTGTTGCTTTATTGAGAGTCACTTTTTGTGATTTATGTATGGTTAGATCTCATACCATTTTGATAGGCATTTGGAAATTATTAACTTGTGAAATATGAGGAATTAGAAGATACGTTGGATTATAAATATCCCATGGGTAACTAGAGTAATTTTTGAAGGAAACAACAACATACATGGGTAAGGAAGGTGGTTTTGAATCTAGTTGGTAAATAATGTGAACTATTTATCTGATGTCTCCATTAACTAACCCTTATTTCACCCATATATTAGATGTTAACATAATCATTTATCCTTTAAATAGAAGCATGGTTTGCTTGAGTTGAGTGTTTTGGTTTGGTTTCATATGTTTTCTACTCTGTTCTGCTTTACATATTGTTATTGGAATGTTTAATAATTTTAAAATTTACTTATACATTATTTCCAATTTGTTAGTTGCATACAAATGTGTTGAAATTTTCAAATCCTCTTTTTCATCTAGATGAATGAAGTATGATGTTATTTACATGATCATATTCTAATATTATTTTGTTAGGTTTACATTTTTGATGTTGGTTAATATTTTTTTAAATAGTAGATGATTTGTCATGCATCCTTGTTGACATAAATCTATGTGTAGTGTTACTATTATGTCAAATGCTTGCCAAAGGGTGTGGCTAAATGAATTTATTAAATCCATCAATATGTAATTTATAGGGGAAAGCTATCAAGGGTCACCAATAAGTATAACTGAACAACCTCTAAAAATATTCTTTGTTTTGTCGAGGAAATTCCTCATGCAATCAACTATTTATATTGATGAACAAATTTGGACCTATGAAACTCATTTCATCAATGAAAACATATTTAATGTGTCTCATTTCTTCTTGGAAAGTTTTTAGTGATTGTCCTTCAAGTTCCATAATTTTGTGGATAGGAATGTAAAGGATTGAATGTATTATTGATGCATTTATGGTAAATGTTGTGACACTATTTGGAGTGAGGAGAAGTAGGGGAGAGCTAGTTCTCCCTGTAAGTCCATTCAAGTTAAGTTTTATGTTGCTAATAATTTAATATTTACCTATACCTATTATTCCTTGTATAATAATCCTTAGTGGTGAAGCCTATGTTTTTTGGACATGGTGCAAAATAATGTTGAATTTTATTTACTAGTTACCTAATAAATCACTTGGTAGTGTCTCACTTGTGCACTCTACATATGTATTCTAGGTGACTATGCATTGAGAATCTATAAATTATGGTGTTATTGTGTGTAGGCTAAGTAATACCTCAGAATGATTCTCGTTATGGTGGATATAAACCTATTGATATCTCCTCTACCATTCACTATATTATTTTGGACATTAGAGACATGAAAATCAATAATATAAACTTTTAAGAAGACAAAAATGCACCTAAAAATCTACATGATTATCAAATGTCATATTTTATAGTATCTCAATAAATTTATAAAACAATAAAGTGGTGTAATTCTCTAATGTGCATAATAATTTCACATAATTTAGAATAAATCTACACCATCCATACACCAATTATTTAAGCCAATTTAAAAAAAATAGAAAGTATCTTCATTGCATAAATCTACACCATTTCATACACCATAAATTTATGCCACCTTAGTGTTCTCATAATTTAGTAGTTACTAATCAAGGGTTAAATTTGAAGCTATATAACAACATTTACACTTTTTAATATAGAATACAATCAATTTTTTTTTATGAATTAAAATCAAAATATGTTTATTCTTTGATGTTACTTTGTTTTAACCTTAACCCTTGTTGCATTTGAAGGACAATGTTGGGAAAATAACTCGTCATACCAAATTTAAAAGGTCAACCATCATATATAACCCATGTGGGTTAATATATCACTACTAATTGATTCTAATGTCTGAAGATAAATTAAAAATAATTTTTGTAAATCCCATACCCTTCTTTTCCCTTCAAAGAGGTCTCTAACTAACAAAAGAAGTATAAATTCTAATTTCAATTTTAAATGAAGGGAAACTCTAAATTTATATGTAGAGTATATTTTTAAAATTTCATTCAAAGTAGACAATTTAATCATTGACATTTATTATCTTGTTATCTCTTCATATCTCAACTAGACTGTAGAGATATTGATATAAATAGATTGTAAGATAGTAGAGTAAATTTGCAGTCTCTTCATATCAATAGCCAAGTATTTTCTTGTACTTTCAAGCCACCCTAATTTTTTTATTATTGGCCTCTACATTTATATTCATATTTCCACCTGGTATTGATTACCATGACATTAGGAAATTATGGTGAACACTAATATGGTGTAAATCCTTGGTTTACATAATGACGTAGATTGACCCCAAAATAATTTGAAATGAATCTAAACCATTTGTGATAATATTCTATAAAATTGACACTGAAATGGGTCTACACCATTTCATACATAATATATTTACACCAATTTAGGCATGTCAATAAATTATAAGTGATTTGTTAATCTACACCATTCAATATACTAGGGATTGGCCTAGTGGAGGGAAAAAATTAGTTTAAGGAATGACATTTATTTAAGTGAATAATTGGTTGGAACATTATATTTTAAGAATTCCCAAATGGTAAACAAGAAATAAAGAATTATGCAATGGAAAAATTCAAGGTAAACATGTGGATAAATCAGCTTGGGAAGGAGGAATACCACTTCATAGAATTCAACCTTAATTTTAAACACAATAAAAAAGTATACATAGGTACAAGAATCAAATAGAGAACAAAGTTTCTTATAACCCAACTAATAGCCAATTCATATAACCTTATATGTGAGACCAGTAGGTGGACCCAAAAAAAGGGAAGAAAGGAATTTTGAAAGACCATCACAAAATCCTACACTATAAATTTTTTAAGGTTTCCATAGAGATTATAGATAGTGAAAAGTTTCTAGAAAGCCTTGTAATAACAAATTTTATAACCATCAATTTTTAATTTCAATTTTTTTATAACTGGTCTTTCCAAAAGCTATTTTCTATCCTAAGGGATGTTTATTAAAATGCATATATATATTTTCATTAAAATTTTATCATCCTTTATAATGATATTTCCTAACATTTGAAGGGCACTACTGAACAAAATCCTATCATGGAATTTTTAACTAACTAGGTAGGTTGGAGTGTCAAATTTAAATCCTCACCCTTCTAAAACATTCCATGAATATTCTACAAATTCCATTAGTGGTAGAGATGGCCGATTTGGTATAAGGTACCAATTTAAGGTTCTCATCTTAAAAAGCTAAAGTTTAAATCCAACTCAACATTCATTCATCTAGTGCTCTTATAAGAGTTTGGGATAATGCTCACGTTCCAGTGTTCTAATTCAATAATTGAGAATAGTGGTTAAAAGTATGCAAAACTACCATATCTGGCATAGGTTTAAGTCATGGCTTGAATCCTAAAGAGGGTACCTCATCCCAAAGTACCCATAACCAAAAATAAAAACAAATTTTTTCAAGGTGAGTACTATTATAATAAAAAATAGAAACAAATTTTACAATTCCTGAATTAATGTTTTCTTAATACTAAACAAGGGAAAATTTTGGACATACCATCAAATTTTAAAGGAATATATAAAATACATTTTTGGTCTTTGATGTTTCCATTTTTTAATGATGGAATATAACATTATTCCATCATTTGAGTGAAAACAATAAATGAACAACCATAATAAAAAAATATTTATGGGAAGGAAATTTAACAATGATAATCTATCAAATCACATTGGCTACAAAAAATTAGGGAGATTGTTTATGATATAAATAATTTTTTTTGTGGGGATGAAATTTAGGTCTTAGAGCCTATTGTTTAGATTTAGTTTGTCCATATTATATATTGTATTGAAATATATCACATGCCACTAAATTTTGAGCATGTATCTTCCCAAGGTTCATTGAGTGTATTACTTGAAATACCCTATCATTATACCTCACCATCACCTCTTAATTCAACTTGAAATCATTCACCACTTTTATAATCTATATGGCCTTGCCCTTACCCACCATTTCAGCATTGCTCAAGCTCACTATAAAATGAAATGTCTCCTCCCTGCATAACACATTGCCATGTTGTATGAACACTTGACCTCATTTTCCACTGTCACCTCCACTAACAATATTATTGTTGCATACCGTATCATGATCAAAAGGTGAGATGAGGTCAATGGTCTTGGGTTTCAAGTGAGATATGACTACTGACTTACATTTATTCAATTTAAAAAACTTATATATATATATATATATATATATAATTTATTATTAATTATTATATATTTATAAAAGTTATAAAAGATAATACATTCAATACAAACCAAAGGACCATAAAAAATGAAAAATGTTGGAGTAAATACTATCTAAATATGATCTCTCTATCTTTTCCAATAATCATGTTGGTGAAACATCTTTCTATAACCTTCAAGCGTTCCCCTCTTTTTGATTTTTCCCATTCTCAAATTCATCCAGATTTACATTTTTAGGTTTCCTAAAAATAGTTAAATTCCATGACACCTACTTGGTATCATAAAACAATATTTTAAATTTTAATAGATACCCTAGTAGTATTTGTAGGCAATGATGCACATTACATACGATAATTATGAAGTTTAAATATGTAAACACTTGGAAAAACCAATTTTAAGAAACTTGAAATGAAACATGGTTCCTTATTTATCACTGTAAGTTTGACAAGGTGCACCTTATTCGAGTACAAGCCCATGTTTATAGATCACCTCACTTAGCATCTCTCAAAACATCTTGTCTTGCAACAATCTTAGAGATAAACTTGGTTATAGTGTGATAGTCAACACATACTCAAAGGTTCTTGAAATCTCTAATAATTATTCTGTGGGGTGTGTTTAACAATCCAAATGCAATTTACAACTTGTCACTATGGTGGTAGAGGAATAATCCTTTTTATTCCTCCACATAATTCAATACATGTATTGAATTTGGAAAACACCATGTTTCTCCATCTTCAAAGATAATTTCTCTAACTTTACATATATATCATGTTTGTGGGTGTGTTCTGTCTCTTACAAAAAAACCATATACCATTTTATATCTTTGAATCCAACTACATCTAGGTATCTTTTTATAATCCAACTACATCTAGGTATCTTTTCAATTCCTTTATCTTGCATCAAACTCATTACCATTTGAACCTCACCCACCTCCCCACTTATGCATAGATGTTTAAAAAAAGAATATAAGTCAACATTTTTAGGATCCAAATCAAAAATAATATTTGTTAATACTCTTAAATCTATGTTCTTATATGGTCTAAAAACACCAAGAAATCACATCCACACAACCACCACATGTTTAATTGACATTTTGATGATAAATTTTATTGGTTTTCAAAAGATAGGAAGAATGGACAAGAATGTCAACCATGCACACACAATGATCAATTTTAGGTGTAATGAAATTAGATTCACTCATATCATTGAAGTATTTATATCCCTCATCCACTAATCCCATGTAGTTATATATTAATAAAACACAAGATAAGATTACGTGGTTAGGGTTTATTCTAAAGTGCTTCATTAGTTCAAAGATTTTGAGAGAATCATTACAAAATCCATTTTGTGCATATTCTATAACCAATCATTCAATGAGACCACATTTATTTCAAATTTTTTTTCAAATAGTTCTCATGCCTTGTGTATACTTCCACAGTTTACATACATGTCTATCAAGGCACTTTCAACTACAACATCTGAAAAAATTTCACTTTCAATTATGCTTTGATGGATGCCCATGCCCTATTCCAAATCTCCCATTTTATCAAAAAATGGGAGTATTCTAGAAAAGGTTATGGAGTTTATATTTACACCTATCAATTCCATTTTCTTAAATGTTTTTAAGGAATTTTTAGCAAACCCATTTTGTGTACATCATGCAATCATTACAGTCTATGAAACCACCTCTCTTTGAGGCATTTTTTCAAATAATTCACATGCTTTTACTACGCTTCCACATTTTTATATATGTCTACCAAGGAAATTGAAAATAAAACATCTATTTTTTTTCTTTTGATTTTGCTTTGATGGATTTATATAGCCCATTCCAAAGCTGCTATTTTTGCACATGCTGGGAAGATGCTATCAAATGTTGTGGATTTGATTTTATACCTTATAATTTCATTTGATTAAATGCCTTTGAGGCATTTTCAAATAAATAATTTTGTGCATATACTAAAATTATGACACTCTAATGGATGACATCTGGTCGACACATATCATTCAAAATCCTTAAAGCCTCATTAAGTAAACCATTTTCTACATATCCTAAAACCATAACATTTCATGAAACCATTTTTTATAGGCATTATGTCAAATAATTCATGTGACTTATGTATGATTCTAAATTTTTCATACGTATCTACTAGTGCATTTGAAAATACAACATTTGACACAATTCCCCTTTAAATTATACTTTGATGGATGTTCATACTATGTTCTAATGCTCTTATTTTGGCATAGGCTAGAAGTATGTTGACAAAGGTGAATCGATTGGGTTGGACACCTATTTGTTACATTTGGATAAATAATGTCAATTTTTCATTAGGATACCCATACCTTATATAATCTATAAGTATGGCATTTATTAAGAATTCATATCATTCTTTCATATCATTAAAATCTTTACGAGCATCAACCAAACTATCACAGTTGACATACAAGTTGATAAGTTTAATTTGAAAAAATATGTATGGGGAAATGTAAATACCCTATAATTGATGTGAGAGTGGATTTATTTACCCTCTTAAAGTTAATTATTTCTAATTTTGTAGATGGGACACATTGCATGCAATCTGAGCTAGGCATCTATATAGTCCAGCTGGAACATGTTGTATATGCTTAAAACTAGATTTACATGTTAAATTAGTCTTGTATACTTGAAAAATATATATCAAGGATTTACCCTTTAGTTTGAACTTAATTATATCTAAAATTCCATTATTTATCACTTCACTGGGTCTAATTACTTATTTATTAGTCTAACCTTGTTTACTCTGATTATATAGATCACATATAACCATAAAATGCCTAAAATATGATATATATCCTTCACTATCAGTTATATAACCTCAAATAATTTATTAATTCTTAGATAATTATGTTTAGTATAGGACAATAGTATTGATGCTATTATCCCTAATCTAATGCAATTGTCCTTGTCTTACAAACACTCAAATTAGAAAATCTTTTGATGTGTATAGGTCAGCCTAAAAATGTCACTAACCCTTCCATGAGGATCATTACAAAAGAAATAATATAAATACAAGTCAAATATAATTCATTTTAAGATTAAGTAATCACCTCTAAAAATTAGATATGCTACTAAATTTCAAAGCATACAAATAAGCTATTCTACCATATTCATCCCTATTTACATATCAATCATAGGAACAGTCATACCATATGTATGAATCACTCAAAAGATAACCCATGAGCCATATTTGTCAAGTTACAAGATGGATTATTTCATGCACTCACATATAAAATTATACATTATTGTTAACATGCATACCAACACATTTGGGAGAATTACATAACTTTTAAGTCCTCCTTGGAGCATTGGCTATGTAGGAAATGCTCATTGACAAAGGGGTCCTTGAGGTCATCTTGACACTATGATCCAACTAACAAATTTTTGGAAAGGTAACCTAACCTAAGGTGGAGAGATAGGGTTTGAGATATAAACAGTGAAACAAAGATTATGCATGAGATACAAATACATTAGATAAAAGGTGTCTTAAAACCAAAAATACCTGGGTGGTTACATCTTGATATAACTAAGATTTTGTATAGGATAGTTGTGTCAAGATTTGAATAGTAACATTGACACAAACATCCATAGGTTGATGCAAGTGTCTAGGTAGCCAAAAAGAATATTTATAGTATCTAATGATTAGTTACTAAACATTAGATAAACTGTTTCCACACTTGTACATCTCAAATTTATCTACACATCATTTCACAAGTGAAGTATTGTTTCTTCTTCAAAATTACATAATCAAAATACCATTTGGCATTTTTAATTTTTGTATCTAGTTTTTTTTGAATTTCAACACTAAAATTGAATATTATAAAATGAATTATTTAGTTGGCCTAGTTTTAGGAATATTTTACTTCACCCTTGAATATCTTATTCCTTTAAAACCCTTGATTTCAAAAAAAGGTTAAACATTTTGTGAACTCAACAACTATGTCTCCTTATATAAAACCCTAGTTTGACCTAGGGTCTCCTAATTTTATGATTTCTAAATAAAAAATATTTTAAAAATTAGATTTACATTTATTACAAAGGAATCAATCAATTTTAATATGAAACATTGAGTAGTTATTTCATTGCATAATATATGATTATAATAATTGATTTCTATTTCCCATACATTATTAAATCAATAAAAGATATAATCAAATGGAGTAACCAAATTAAGAAATCTAAAGAGAGTATTTCAGATCTTTTATCACAATTTAATTTTTCATTACAATTCTTATTACAATAATATTGAGCCTATTCCTCCTAACCCTAAGGAGGGTGATAGTTACCATCCCTTTAACCATGTCCATGCTATCAGTATTCCAAGGGATAAGGTGACCCATATTATGGTTTTAAATGAAGGTGATCAATATGTGTTTCCTCAAACCCCTCCACGTCCCACATGTTTAAATGATGTGTGTATGCATATTCAATTTGAAGTACCCATGATTTATGCTTATGAATCCATTAAATATCAAACCATTATTATGATCAAGTTAATATAAGAGTTACAAAAGAAAAATCAATATTTCAATTTAAAATCACATCATTGAAAAATCATATTACATACCTACATAATCCAAATTATGATAGTGCTAATCATGTGTTTGAATTTTCATCTAGCAATATTATACCCAACAAGGTTTCACATCCAAATAAAAAGTTATAACATAATACATATAAAAAAATTGATTCAAAAAGTGAAAAAAAGGATAATAAGAGTCTAAGTTAAATCCTAAGAGAAATGATTTAAAACAAAGTGATTCAATTAGCTCCTCTACATCCTATAAAGAGATAAATTGTGCCTATCATAGAATGTGTGGGCATCATATAGATTATTTTTATATTAAATAACAAAATACAAAGTCTCAAAGATAGTGCTGATCCTATGATAGATACATCAACCCAAAAACCCACTCACATTATGATTACATCTCCTAAAACATAAGTGCCATAATAAAAAATATGGTTACCAAAGGATAATTCAGAGCAAAAATAATTGAAAATGAATAAATTTGAGAAAGAATATATCAAAAAGATAAATATAGACCAATAAATGTTAAAAATTTATCAAAATTAGAAGGAAAAACTACAAAAGGCAATGTTACAAAAAGAGAAAGAACAAAAGTTACAAAATCAAACTCAAGATAAACAAAAAAGCATTCTAAAAAGAGGGTTTCCAACAAATGAGTTTTCAAAGCAAGACATGCCTACAAAATCAAATGATATAAATATGGTTTCTAAGGATCTAAGCATCATATATATTCCATACATAGAGGAACAAAAAGTTAACGTAAATAGTATAAAATCTATGCTTTCATCCCAAAATAAAGTAGTCAAGAAACAAATTACATCTTTTCCTAGTGTTCAAACAAAGACACATGACTCTTCTCTATCCCATAATGATGTGAAACATTTCAAAAATGATGAACATCCTCAAGAAACACAAAATTTCAAAAAGGAAACTCCAATCTACCATGCAATGGGTTTTGCATACACAGATGCTCAAAATGGTATATCACAAGTTTAAGAATAACCTAAGAAGTTACATCTTTCCTATACTAATGATTAAATTGATGATTATGATCTTAATTATATATAAGATTGGCATGATCATTATAATTATTTATACAACATATGAATATGACACACATGGTACTAGGCCTCCATATAGGCATCCCCTTAATGGATCCTTGGTTTCAAGTAAAAATTTTCCTTTTTCCATAATATTTTGTTCTTATCAATTCAAATATTCCAAATAAATCAAATATTTAAGAAAATATAAAAAACATTCAAATAATTTAAAAATACCAAATATTTTAGCATTTCACATGTTTTCTATCTTTTCCATATGTTATTTAATTTATGTTAGTAGATAACATATAATTTTTATAGATATATATGTTTCATTCATACTTGAGTATGACACAATAATACATTAGACCCATGATACTTAAGCATGCAGATGTTGGACCTTTCCTCTTCTAGCATGAAACACTACATTGGGGGAATATTTATTTTGTATAATCATGATTGACATAAGTTCTATTATTTTATGATCATTTTAAATTATCTTTCTAATCTTATATATATTACACATTAATATACTCATGTTGTTATATTACACAATGTATTTCATATGCTATTATACATGACATTTTGTTAACACATGTATGCAAGACTAGTATGACATGCTTATGTTAGTTTTTTATGTCTCATTACTTCATATATTTACATTTATCTTACTTTAGTGTAATTCTTGTTTGCTTCTTTGTCTTTCTTGTGGAACATTTGAACATGTTGTTTCTTGTGGAACATTTGAACATGTTGCTTTGATTTTTGGCCATAATGCCCTAAGTATTTCTTGTTTATTTGGTGTGTGAAAATTTTCATGTCTTCTGCTTGAGTGTGCATCATTTGAAAATTCCCCTTATTTATGGTTTTCTTGGACCCCTCTTTGTGTGACATTTGAGTACTCTTACATGTGTGTTTGATTATTTATTAATCTTGTCATCTTCTAGATGTTGCCATGATTCATATCATGCATCTTAGGTATTATTATGTAATGCCCTCACCTCAAAATTGGGGGCACATTAGTGGGGACATGCCATAAAGACTCCACATATGTAAAAGTGACATAATGGGTAAAATTTGATTTATTTTACATAGTTTATATTATTTAGATATATATTTTGGACATAATTCTATGCATTAGGAATAGATGTGGGAAAAATATTTTTAGATTTATGATACATATTATACACATTTTATCTAACAGAGGTTATATTTTGATAGATACTTTAGATTGATGTACATTCAAGGTATAAATTCATCAATTTATAGATACACTTTCGAATTATACACATATTTAGGCACCAACCTTACCAAGATGCACTTTTTGAGCTTTAATCTGCTATAACGATTGGCTCATTTTGAGTAGTGTGATCAAGATTATGTGCCCTTGATGGACTTGGCACTACTATTATTTTAGGTTGATATCTATATAAATTAAAAGTTTATATGCAATATATAAAAAAAATTAATAATAAAATCTAATCTAAACTAAACTTAACTTTAAAAGATAGAACAAGAAATTAAAAAAGCAAACAACTAAATAATACTTATGAATGAAAATTATTCATCACCTTTTCCATTGTGATCTAATAAGGATTTTCTCTTGAATGTCAAATGTGGATGCTCAACTTATTTCCAAGGCAAAGAGAATTGGGCAGAATTTTTGGATGCAAATGATATGGATGGCTTTGATTCACATAAATTTATAATGGTAATTTGATATCACTTCATTAGCTTAAAGGTGGATGATTAAAAGCGATGGATTGAATGCTAATTTATAGGATTATGAGAGGTTAATTAGATGGTTGAGGATTATTTGAATTTTATAAATTATTAAAATAATCAATGGTGAGGAATTAGCCCTCATACATCAGGATGATGACTAATTCCATGGGTCAAGAAAAAAGGGGAATTGGTTGAGTGAGTCAACAAGAATGGGTCAAGTTAGTTGGCTGATTCATCTTGGAGGTTGAAATGTTATAAGATGACTCATAAGTTGAGAAAGTTGAGGAATTAGTTAAATAAGTTAACACACAATTGAGATAAATGTGGAGGGTGTTGGGGTGAGGTGGAAAATCTAGATTTTTAATTAGTTTTAATGAAAATAGGTGTGTATGATTATAATTAAATAATTAAAAATTAATCAAGTATTTATATTTTGGAGAGAAGAAATGCTAATTAAAATTTTAATTGGGGATGGTGATGGGTTAGTGTGTCAAAGTGAATTTTAACACTAAATAGTGTAATTTAGGTGTCTACATGTGCCCCTCTTTGAAATGGGTTACGAAGAAGCAATACCATTTTGTATAATTATAGATAAAGTAGAACATTGATGATTATGGAGAAGAAAGTTACCCCAAGAAATTGAATATGAATGTGTTGATGCCCATTGAGTGTTCATGCAATAAATTGGATGAATAATTAAAATCATTGAAGGGAAAATGATGAAGTGGTTTTAGTTAATACCATTAATAAATTGGAGTACTAGAATTGATAAAACACTTGTAAGATTTTAAAAATGTGTAAAATGATTTCCCCCTAGTAGATAAGTGATAAAGAGTGAGTTGGAAGGAGAATATTTATCTTTTATCAACTACATGCTTAGATGGTGCTAAGGACTCAAGGGTCACATGCGTGGATGTGGGAATGATATATATCGATAATGGTAAGCTATGGGCTATAGAAAAAAATATAGATTTTTCAATGTGGATAAAAGTTTACAAGATTGATAGTTACAAGCAGTGATAAAGATATATAACACTTTGATCAATTATTGGTATGTAATTTTGATAAATTTATTTGTGAAATGTGAAAATAATGATTTATGAGGGAACATATTTGAATGATGGGGTTAAATATATATAGGGATAGGGGGTTATTTTAAATTCATTTGTGAAAATTCATTTCATTGTGTTTGATTTCTAGATTTGATTGTTTTGATTTTGCTCTAGGGTTGGTAAGAGGAAAATAGACTAGATTCTAATAGATAGGCATCACAATGAGCATGTGCAAGTTCACCAAAGGCCAAAGGGGAGCAGGGATGTGGTAAGTAACAATTTTGAGTTTTTTTTGGTTTTGGTTTGATTAGAATTTAATGTCAAGTAAATTGAAATAAAATGAATTTTTATTTACCTAAAAATAAATTTATCATCGATGGTGGCAAATTCATAGGGTAAATGGTGAAATCATAAAAAAATAGGTTATTAAAAATCATCCAATGTCATGGTGAATTATTAAAAACTCTAGTGAAATCATTGAAAATTGTAGAAAAACATCTAGAAATGTAGCAAATTTGTAATTGAAATTATCCAAAAGTATAGCGAATTCATCTAAAACCTAGTAAATTTATCTAAAATAATGCCAAATTATTAGAGGGGTAAAAATATAAATTGACGTACTATGAGATGAAAATAAATGGATAGATGTGGGACTATAGGATGTATATATAGTTGAATAAGACTAATCTAATGCTTATTTAATTATGTGCATGAGAGATTACTGATTTTATGTAAATGAGAGAGGCACTCGAGAGCTCTAGAGCTAATGGTGAGGTTTACTAATTATGAAGTGGGGGTACTAGAAGTGATTGGCTTGGCCTATATAGATAAGATGCTTAAGATAGGGTGATGGATAGGGTTTGTCTTATTATACTAGCATAGTGAGACAATCACATTTCACCTACTAAGAGGTGAGATGAACATTACTTTTGAGGTTATATGGATGATCTTGAGGATTTTAATATGGGGGACACAAGTTTATTGGAGTGAGGGTGGACATGTAGTGACACTGTACATGGTTTTTTTGGAGGACTTGATTCTTATGCTGAGGGGTGGGATAAAGCTTGATATATGCATTAATATAGATACAAATGCATTAATAGTTGTACTGATCACTATTATTAATGGATTTTTTCTATCTAACAAAAGTGGGAGACTATTTCTAGTGGGATTATTAAATTTGGTTGGAGATATGTTAGAGAGTGTTATACAGTTTGCATGGGGACCATATGTACTAGCATATTTATACAAGGATTTAAACCATGTGGTGCATACAAGTGGTGTGTCTATAAGTTCATCCACACTAATGCAGGTGTGGGATTAGGAGCATTTGGAGATTGAGCACCCTACAAGCTAGTTAAGGAGGACAATGATAAAATATCCATTTGTATATGGATGGCATGTATACATAGGGTTACAATAAACACATTGGGAAATTTGGATTATTATAGGAGGGTGATTGATGAACTAGTAGTTGATTAGGTGATGTGGAGGCAATACAAAAAGACCTATTGCTATGTTCCTAATGTTATGATATATTAATGTATATAGGTTGATGGAGATGATGACATGTGACACACATCCCCTTAGTTAGTTATACGGTCCAAAATATTAGGATAAATGAGTAACTTGTGGAATTAGTACATTGGGTAATGGTCGACCTACATTGGGGTTAGGATGTTACCCATCCATTGTTAGTTATATAGATATCTATATAAAGGAGATGCATATAATTGTAAAGGAATCAAGTAAGCATTGAGTATTCTATTGCAAGATGATATTGAAGGTTTTCCCCTTAAAGAGATATTTTGGAGTTATTCTTTCCTAAAGGATTATTGTATGGTGTTGCCTACCTTAAGAATGATTATTTTATTTCTACATATATTGAATATTTAATCATCTTGGTCCACTTATATCTTTTGTGTTATGTTGATCTACATTATATTATACATATTTATATATTTGAGCTTTGACTTGGGTAATTTTTGTGGGGTGAAACCCTAGTTTTGTGGAATCATTAATATATTAAAATATGTTATGATTTTTTTTCACAATTTTTTTATTGAAGATGAAGAATATTTTAAGGAAGTCACATTAAATAAATAGAGGTTTTATGATCAAATTTCAGGGAGTTATTAATGTTTTAGGTTTTGTAATAATTTCATCATATCTTTCAAGATATAAGGAATTTTTTTGTGATTCTTTTTTTGGTATTATATCAACATACAAGCAAACTAAAAATAAAATTTTAGAATTTTGTAAAATGTTTTGAGAGATTTAGCATGATTTTATGATTTTTCATAGATGTGCTCTATGATCCAAAATAGTGGTAAGTTTTTCACAAGTTTTATATTAAAGTTTTATTATAATACATGGAATATGTAGTCAAAATTTTGGAGTTTTTGGATTTGTTTCCCATGAATTTTTGAAATTTTAGGGTTTTTTCATTAACCTTTATTTTTATGAATCATGAAGTTACAATTATTTTCAAGGGATGATGAATTGATGCTATAGAATGGTGTCTCATTTTTAAGGAGAATAATTTTCAAAAAATTTGGTGATAAAGACATTTATACAATTTTATTTATTGTCCAACAACACTTTAGTGGGATGATCTGGGACTAAAATGATGGAAGTTTTCATGGGAAGCAATGGAATAGGTTTTCCTAGATCAATGGGGTATAAAAGAAAAATAAAATACAAAAGATGAATAAGTGGAGGATGAGGAGGTAATGAAGAAAATAATGGAGATGAAGAATAAAAATTAGTGGAAGAAAATATTGACAATGAGGAAGAACATGAAAGTGATGATGAAGAAGAAATCACATATAATGATGATGAGGAGACTATAGATTGTGCAAAAGGAGAGGTAGAAGATATCTGAGAGAAGTAAGAAGGATTAGATGATAAGGGTTTGAATATTTTGGCTCCAAATAAATTAGAGTCCTTTTTTTTAAGTTTCATAGATGCATTTAAAATATGAAGGTCATTGTGTTCATAAACCCTAGTAGCAAGTATAACTTCATCAGCATGGATGTGGTTCAACATCTACATGTTTAATCAAGAAATATCAAGAAGGCTCAAATAGATAGTCATAATATTTAGGTTTTTGAAGATTTGAAGCTCACTATGGACAAATATGTTTTGCATTAAAAATTTTATGCTTTGGATATGAATTATGTGGATATGGTTCTTAGATATCTATGGTTATATACTTTGGGAACAATCTTTATTAATTTTCAAAAGAAGTTTATGAAATTTTGGTATAGGAAAAAAAGGTCACTTTACAGGATATAATAGTTGGAAAGATACAAATAAAAATCTTAGTAAATCATGAAGATGAGATTGAATTAGGTGAAGAATAGCATATGGAATATTCAGATGAAGACATAAATAAAGAAATAGTATAAGCAAAGAAGAACACTTCATCTACTCAAGAGACAAAGGAACCAACAAATAAAAAGGTATAAGAGGTAGAATAAAAGGTTGATAAGGTTAAAGTATCAGAAAAATTTGAGGTATATAAAACCCACATCATCATGAGAGGAAAAAATCATGGAACCATGTGAGGGACTATCATAACAACAATCACTTTGTCTATATAAGAAATTAGAGTATTAATGACTATGGTTGCACAAGGAGTCAGTGGATAAATCACTATGGCTATGCATGGAAGCCAAAAAATAACTACTATGGTTAGTTATGGAATTAGAGTTGCATAAAAACACATGGAACATGGAATCAATGGGGAAATCACTATGAATATGTATGGAATAATAACTACTATGGTTATATATGAAATCAGAGTAGTGTATTAGAATATGGTACAAGAAATCAAAGGATTAATAATTATACATGGACACCAACGTGATATAATTATTATCATGAATGGAATCAGAGTAACAATATGGAATTTAGAAACAAGGTTGGAGATCTATTACCTACCAAGATCACATATGGGTGATTGGATGATCAAGTTTGGAGACAAGTGTGAAATGATTTGAAGCACAATCATTATTTAGTTTATTCTTATGTTTCAAGGACAAAACATGTCAAGGATGGAAGGAATGCTCTATACTTAGGGATATGATATATTAATGTATATGGGTTGATGGAGATTACAACATGTAGCACACATCCCCTTAGTTAGTTACATGGTCTAATATATTAGGATATATGAGTGACTTGTGGAATTAATGCATTGGTTAATGGTCGACCTACATTGGGATTAGGAGGTTACCCATCTATTATTATTTATATAGAGATCTATGTAAAGGAGGTGAATATCATTATAAAGGAATAAAGTAAGCATCGAGTCTTCTATTGTAAGAGGATATTGGAGGTTGTCCCATCAAAGAGACATTATGGAGTTATTCCTTCCTAAAGGAGTATTTTATGATGTTGCCCTACCTTAAGGGTGATTATCCTATTTCTATATATATTGAATATTTGGGCATCTTATCCTACCTATATATTTTGTGTTGTGTTGATCTAAATTATATTATGCATATTTCCAATTATTGTAAGTATGGATCATAACAAGTGAGGGGATTGTAGCTCCAAGAATCTAAATAAAATCACTAATGTTTGGTAGGGGGTACATAGGGTACTAAAATAAACAACTAGAAGGCTCAAGGCTTCTATGGGCTACTAGAGATCTATAGAGGTTATCCAATTTTACAAATTGCACCAAGCTATAGATAGACTTATAAACTAGGTTAAGGATAGCATGATAAAGTGAAAAAAAGATGTAGGTATCTATAATGGGTATAACCATAATAAAGTAAGTAGTTTAGACTAGAAAACTGTTTACATACAAATTATGGAAATAACAATGCTGAATAAAAAGAGCTAACAAGTAATGCATAAACTTAAAATAAGAGGAACTTTCATGCCAAATTAAATATGTTTTAGGAAGTAAATATATTTTCAAGTAAGGGTCCAAGAGCATGCCTAATCTAATTTTGAGACAATTCTTTACTTTCAACACTATTGTTTCCTAATAATGCAATTTTTAGGTTTAACAAGAGAGGATAATGTTTATGCAAATTGTATAGATTATTTTGAGGATTTAGAATTATAATATGTAATGAGATATGTTTCCAAATCAAGAATGACATATAAGGGAAGATATTTAAATCAATGAAATATATTCTTGACCACATACAAATGCATAAAACTTCAAAAACTATCTTAGATAATGCCCTAAACATGCTAAATCACTAAAATAATCAAAACATAGCATATATACTACTGAAAACAAATAGGAATTTCAATTTTCATAGAAAAATGACCTCATATCAAACTCAAATGAACTATACAAACTTTATACCAACCGATTATCCAAGCTAGGAAGCAGTGAAGGAGGAGGATCAAGCTATGTGTGAGATGAGTCTAAACCAAGAGCCAAAATTAGTGGAGGTGAATGAGAAGCTACCTAATATGAGAGAGATAATGAAATGAGGAAAACAATAGGTAAAATTGATTATTTAATTGTCTAGGAGAAACCAATAAGTTTCAATAACATTGTAGAGAGTAATGTGAATCACCAAGATGAACTACAAAATAGTAGGACATCCTTTGTTATAATAAAAGCTATGTGTGCCAAGAATGAACCAGGTGAGATTCAAGAAGGAAAAAAAGCTTTGAGTGTGACGATCAAGTGGGAATATTAGAGCAATAATATAGGAGATAAAGGTTAAAATTAATGATGAAGCATCATATAAGTTAATCCTAATCTGCCAAAGGCTAAAAAGTAGCCATTTTAATTATTTGAGCCAAAATGAGGCCTTTTTTACATGTTATGCCTGGGTCATGGCCTAAGACATGGATTTTTTGAATAAAACATGTGGATTAAGCCATGGGTTTTGTCCTTAAACTATGTCCTAGGTAAAATAGCCACCCTGAGTGGTCAACAGGCCTCTAGAAGGGCCCTAGGAGGTGTCTAGAGGGCCTCTCTATGTGCAAAAGGTCAATAAGGTTTTAAAGATGTATAAGGGATGGATGTATGATGAGAGAAAGGTTCATGTAAGTGGAAAATGTATCAAAGTGGGATAACCAAAGTTGGTAGTCTACACGTGAGTCAATGTGTAATCATAGGGAGGAGTAGGGTCACAAGAAGTATGATTACATATGCCCTTGAGGTATAAGAAGTCAAAATTTAAATGAAAAAGGAGTGATATATAGTACATGGAAGCCACACAAAATCATAATAAAGAAATAACTAAAAAGATAAAAGAGAACATTTCCTACACTTACAAGATAAGGATGGTGGGGGAAGAAATTGATGGCACAATCCACATGTGAGAGTATAAATTATGTATAATCCAAATCCAACTCCAGCTCCAACTCCAATGAAGAAGGGACATAAGCAATATAAAATCAAATCATATAATCTAGAATGATATTTACTATGGAATCAACACTAGTGTTCTCCCTATGAGGGATATGGGTGACCTAGACATCCTTGAAGAAGGAGAGAAAATCACACACTACCTCAAAGAAGGGGAGTAACTCAGAGCTAAGGATGGTCTAGAAATTAGTGAGTTGAGACACAAATAAGAGTGAGTTAGATAATAAATACACATAACACGTGCCTAACTCATGGGCATCAATCAAGGCACCAATGATTACATGATACTCAATGGTGTTATTCATCTCACTAATAAGGAAGAAACTAGTTATAAGAAGCTCATGGAACCATGGATCATTAATAACCCAAGCCACAATAGTGGGTCCTAAGTTTCCTCAACTACCACCACTTGTGTGAATCATCATTGAAAGGTACACCATGATGGTGGTCGAGGATGTAAGACTAGTAACTATGGAAAGGTGATCTTAACGTAAGGTAGGATAAGGGAGTTGTATGATGGAAAAAATAATAAAACCAAGTCACAAACAAAGTATTTAACTAATTTTGACTATAGTAAGAGGTAACGAGGGAAAGTGGGGGGAATTTCATAGAAGATGAAGACCAATTAACAAGATTAGAGTAAGTATTAAACTATTATAACCAACTAGTGACCCTACCTGCAACCATGGAAAAAAGAGGAAATGGGAGTTCAAATGGATAGACTATAGAAAATCAAAGAAATGACTAACTAAAAGGAACATGTTAAGCAACTTCTATCCCTGGGTGACCACAAGATGGGGCATGGGCTTGAGAGGTCAATGGGGACCTAGAAGGGGTCTTAAAGACCAAAATGGGGTTAGATCAGGCCTAATGAAGCCTCAGATTAAAAAATGGAGGATGATAATATGATTAGAATGGGATAAAACCCTTAAGACAGAGGTTTCATGATCTAGAATGCAAAAAGGGTAAAATACCCAAAAGGGCCCACAAAAAAAGGGGCTAAAAATAGGGAAAAAGAGTGAAAAGTGAATAATTTTCAAACTTATTTTCATTCTAAGAGAACATGAGGAGAGAATACGAGCCACCAAATATCAACTATATCAAATGAAGATGCGAGAATACACCAAAAGCACACAAGATGGTCTAGGTAAGTCCTGTAATCAAAACTTTGTCAAAAATTTCTCATTTTTGGGGTTTAGGAGGCCCAAAAACCATTTTGAATTAATATAAATTATTTGGTGGATGAATAAAATGAAATAAATAATCAAAATGATGGGGAGGTTGAGAGGGATATACCAAAAAATATGGCAAGTCAAATGGTGGTCTTGGGGGAGAGAAACTGGGAGCCCTAGGGCTCCCAAAGGGGCCACACCTTAGGCCACAACCTTTCTAGGCAATGCCATGTCTTGGGACACTTATAAGCCATGGGGGACATGGTTTGGGTTACTACCAGGCTATGGATTTTCCTAAAAAGCCACATCTTGGGGTAGAAAGGCCCCAACATAGGCCCTAGAGAGCTTGGGAAAGCCCAAGAAGGATCGAAAGAGGTTAAAATAGGTTGGAGAGAGGGGGAAATAAACAAATAACTTACAATAATTATTTTTTACTTTATTTGTCTATTTTATGGCTAGTGACACTAATCCATTTGCCTATTTAATGATCTTGTAGACACACAAAAGAGTTAGCATACCGATAGAGGGAGAGCCCTCATAAGCGAGGGAATAACCAACACAGAGAGATAGATCATGAAAGGTGACCAAATGGGAGAGAGTCCCATCATGGTTGGATAAAAAGGCATATAATCTACTTATGGAGGACCAAGATCACCTACAGAGTGTAGGAATCTAGAGACTAGTACACACGAGACTAGTACACATGCCTTCAATGCATTATTCTAGGGATCTAGTGAACCCATTGGTGACCATATGGGTACTTGAGAGACATGCATTACAATTGGGGCTTGATATAGAGGCCATATTAATAATTAAAGACATTTACTAGATATATTGGGTAGAGCCTATGGAGAGGGATATAGAGTTTCCATAGTTGTAGGATATAGCTATAGTTGAGCTCTACCTAGTGGGACCCCATCAAGAGTATAATAGCCATAGAGTATATATTACATAGATATTACCAGGGGTTCCACCACTATGAATAATGATATCAAGCACTATGGTTAGGAGGATATACACTATCCAAAGTATGAGGATATTACCACTATCTTAGATAGGAGTTGTACAAAAAGTAAAGGACAAAGATATGTGTGGGACCAATATATCCAAGGTGGACTATATCAGTAGCTAAATCATATCCAATGCATAAAGGAAGGAGGATTGACATAGGAAAGCCTACTCATGTCCTAAGATTATGAGAGACTCCCATTGACATGACCAAGGACACCATGGGGTAAAAAATCATACCCTACACTAGAAGAGGGAACTACATGGTTCATAAACAAGGCTGGGCCTATACAGTCCACCTTAGATTTAGATTACCAATCCATGGTGTGGTTAGAGGATGTTGGGGTGGATATTCATGTGAAATAGGAGGGGTTCTAAGGTTTATAAGGGCCATACAAACATCTAGGGAGATAGGTTATGGTAACATGGGAGAGACAGACACAGCCTAGGCCAGCTAAGGCTGAGCATAGAGGGTAGCCAAGATAGAGTGAGGGGGTAGTGGTGGAGAGAGGTAGCCATGATGAGGACCACCACCACTAGGAGGATCATGACCTATTGGAGGGCCATAGAGGCCATCAACATGACTAGGTAGTAAAAGTGTATTTACTTGATAATACTTTATCTTTTGGACTCATCTTTTATCAAGAGTCGATATGTGACTAACATATGTGCTCTATGTGTGTGTGTGCGTGCAAAAGACTAACCTAGCTCAACTGGACCTCAGGTAGATCTACTATTGAGGGAGATATTCCTTAATGTGGTGGTGGCACCACTCATAGAATAGGTGCCACATCTACCAATAGGGGTAGAGCCACATACTCACTTCTAGTGGGTGGGTACATAGGCATTATTCAAACTAGTAAGGGCACAACACTAGATACCATGGCCATAGGTAGAGTAAACATGGCACAAGATAGCCATGGTATGGTATGAGATAGATAAAACATGAGTTGAGGCATAACTAGCTAGAGTATAGGTTGATATCTATCAATTGTGGGTTGAGCTAGCCTAAGAGTAGACTTGAGGAGTGGAGGCACTTAAGGAGAGGGCAAACTAGCTAGCTGCCTTAGAGGAGACTATGGATTGACTGGTTAAGAGGTAGAGATTGAGATCTCCACCTAGAGTAGGGCTACCATATATAGAGCCTAGTCATAGGTTGATTAAGATAGTATCATATATATAGCCATGCATGTGGTAGTTTTGGGGACTATGAGCCCAAGCTTAGAAAAATCCACATGTTGAACCTAGAAAAAACATGTATTTTTTTGATATGTATACAATCATTTATCATTATTAGCACATGTGTATATATGATTTTATGTGTGATGTATATGCTTTATTTGATATCAGGTACTAGATACATGTGATTAGATAGTAGGAACTACTAATAAATAACCCATGTGCACACACATATACAAGAAACACAAAGGTTAGTGGTGCGAGAAGAGAGGAAAGGTTTACTTGACCACCATAGGAAAATTTCCTTGAGGGCCATGTAGGACCTAGATATTAAACATCTTGAGGTGAAACCAATTGATCAGGTGCTATAGGGGCTCACCTTTGAGGGTAAAGAGATGATAAACCCCATTCTCAAATGAGGCAATGATAATGAAGGGGCCAAACTAATTGTGCAAGAGTTTTCCCTTATTGTAGTGATCTTTTTCAAAAATCAAGACCATATCACCTACCTTGAATGGATGTAGGTGTACCAACTTCTCAAATTAGTGGCATTGATGGCCTGGTAAACACAATTGTGCTCAAGAGCATTAATGTGGTGCTCATGTAGCTACTCAAGCTCAATGAGGTGAGAAACATGTTTTTCCTCATCAAAGAGGGATCCAAACATCTTAAAATACAAGAAAGGGATTAAGAACTCTAAAGGAAGAATATCCTTGGACCCATAATGAATGTATATGAGGTTTTCCCCATGGCCATCCATAAGCTAGTCTAGTAGGCCCAAAGGGTAGGATAGAGCATGAGATGCCAGTCGTGCTTAGACTAAGAAATATTATAGATCTTATTTGAAGATTCACATTTCCCATTTATTTGGGGTAATGGGTGGAGGATAAATAGATCTTAAAATCAACCCATTTAGTGAGCTCATGTATCTCAAGGATTTAGAAGCTTGGGCCATTACTGACTATAATCATAGTAGGGACCTTGAACCTATAAATGAGATAGTTCAAGATAAAATTGGTGACAATTTTACCACACATGATGCTAAGAGGCATGGCCTCAACTCACCTCATGAAATAGTCAATGACAGTGATGAAACAATGATGACCATTAGAAGAGATGGGTTTAAATGCACTAACAAAGTTGAGAGATAAAATCAAGAACAAATAAAGGGATAAAATGAAATGTAAGAGACCTATAGGGGAATTGATAACATCCCTAATGAATTGGCACATATTTCACTTCTTGGAATATTAGATGATGTCCTTAAAAAGAGTGGGATAATAGTAACCTATCTTAATAATACGCCAAGCAATGGCTTGCCCTCCCAAGTGGCCATCATAGACACTCCCATGAGACTCCTCTAATGCAAGAGGGGTGTCATCGGGGGCTAGGAATTACATCAACATGACATATATACCTCTCTTAAAAAATATGCCACTTATTATGACATAGTGAGTGGTAAGCTTATAGATCTAATAACATTCATATGAAGGAGCATCGATGGGATAAGATAAAGTCTGAAGGTAACAGACAATGTCCTAACACCAATCACACTCAAAGACCTCAATTTGATTAATTGAGTAGACCATATTATTAAGAAAGGCATCATCAACCAATTATATGCTAAGATTGGGTAGAGGTAATTTAGATAGTTTCTTTGTTATAGGTAAACCCTTAGTGGATTTTTGGTTAACAATATGGAGATCAAACTCTTGAAGAAGCATGATCCACCTTACAGTCTAGTTGGAAAGATGTGTTTTGCTGAGAAAATAGTATAATGGATCAGATTGGACAATCATGTTGGTGGTTTGGCCAAATATGTAATGTCTCAACTTCTTCATGGCAAAGATGAGGGAGAGGCACTACCATTCAAAAAGAGAGTAGTTGAGCTCAAGGCTGACTATCATACGAGAGATGTGGTAAACAAATCTATCTACCAGTGTCATCCTTTTGACACAATATGTTTGTTGGGCCCCTAAGTCATATAAGTATGGATCCATGATAACTTAGTAGACACTTCAACATGAGGAAATCACTTAGCAGGATTTATATTTTGGCATCTTTTATGATAGCTAGAGGAATCATTGTAGATTAATGCCAACTAGTAGGTAGTTATCTAGAACCTAATTTTTTAGGGCATCTTCTTGAGTAATCTACACATGGTGATTGTAGGGCACAAGGTGATGGATATGGTGGAATGATTAACCGAGGCTCTAACTTAACACCTGACATGTGTCCTCCACCCTAGCATGAAGATGCTCTTAAGTGTGATAAAATTAAACTCAATCTAGTTAGCAGAGAGATTATAATTGAAGTAACAAATCTATGTAGAATTAACTCTAGATATCATGGATGTCATTAGCTTAAGTTTTAGCATGGATGCCTTTGAGGATCCAAATTATAGTTCCCAAGCTTGCCTATGATAATTTAGGCCATGTACTAGCTTAAATAACTTTTACTTTATTTTATATAACATGGACTCTATTCTGAATTTAAACTTTGAGTAATGAAGAAGATCAATTAAAATAATTCATGGTATTCCTAGGTTTAATGCCTTTAGCTATGTTATTGAAATGCACAATGAATATGATGCTTTTAATATTATAAACTCCATATAAATGTTAAGAATATTGTTTGTAATATTTCAATTCATGTCATTCATGGCATATCTATAATTTATGATGACATTATCTTATTTTGTAGAAATGGCCTAAGTATAAATAAGAACCCACATCCAGTGATGTTACTCTTACATAAAGCATGATCCTAGAATGAACTTGATCTAAGGAATTCTATTGACCCATCTTAATGCTAAATGGTGCTAAGCCTAGTAAAATAAAGGCTTACACCCTTAAGACAATATAACCACCAAATATAATATTGTACCCCTATTACTAGAATGAGTTTCCCAAATAGGCTTTGGGCCTATAAACCATTAGACTCTACCTAGAATGGCTTGCACCAATGAACTTGCCAATGCTATTATTATAATGACCAATCCTATGAATAATGAGTTACAACATGGCATAACTAGCCCAATGTAGGCCCTAGATCTTTCTATATTTTGCTTTAGATGAGCACATACGGTTTTTTACATATGTGGATTGATGCTGATGTATTCAAGTGACAAATGTTGAGTGCTACAAGATTATTCTATGTTTATGCCTAGTTTTAACAAGCCAAGAACTGACTTGGAATAATTGGATAAGTTCTTAATAGAGTAAATGAATTGAAACTTTAAATTAAATTACAACATTTTGGTTTCATTTTTGGGACCCATGTTGAATTTTATTGTTGCAATGGTGTGATAGAACAATTCTCTAACTCTCCCTTGATAACATTGAGTGCTAGTTGCAATAGGTGAAAGATAGATTTACATTAAAGCATCCCTCCTATAAAAGATAAAAGCTAAGTGGGTCTAGAATAACTTGTATAATTTTTTGTATGAGGTCTTCTTTTGTGAACTACCTGAGCATGTGTATTAATGGTTAGCTACTTATGCAATCTAAAGAAGTCAAAGATATGAATAATGATTTGAGTGGATGAAAGAGTGCATAGAGAAGATTGAGAACCTATATGCCACTTGGACTAGAGTAGTATAAAAATGGTGGTAAGTAATTCTAAATAGTTACATTCTTGAGTTCATAGTGTCGACATACTCCTTCCCTAAGGAAGAAAAATATCAATTTTTTTGTGATCCTAGAGACATGTTTGTGAAAGAGTTCAATGCAGGGCTTAAGAAACTGGCAGAGTAATGGGGAAGAAAGGGATGTGTAGGTAAATCATAATGGAAGGGGATGAACAGATTGACACTTGAGACCTTAGGAGATAGACTTACAATAAGATGAGGCACAAATTGATAGAATATATGGAACCTAGAAGTGTTGAGAGAACCCATGGTGAGTGGGAAGGGCATGGGGAAAGATATATTGAATTGAAATATCACCAAGATGAGATAAATAATGAAGCCATATATCAAGCTCAATAATTGACATGTATAGAATGCTCTAGGTCCCTATAAGATTTGACCATTGAATATGCACCAAAAGTACTTACCCCATTTGAACTTGAAATGCTAACTCATGCACTAGATCCCCCATGTGAATAAATAAAAGTGATAACTCACCCTATTTTCCACATCAACTTTGATCATTTTATAGACTTGGATTATAATTTTGTAGTTGAACAAGTTATTCCTTATGAAGAGTTAAGTAAGGATACCTCTAGACATTTGGGTGATAGTTCAACAACATAGAACATTAACACAAGCATTATAGTTTAGCTAATGTCAACAACCCACAAGAAGTGATGCCACAAGTTAGTAGTATAATGCCTTCACCATATTTAACACTGATAGTAATAATAAGGCCAATGCCTAACCTAATGGCTAGAGGCATTAGAGGACCACTACCAAGACAAGTACTAAGGGCAAGTGACTTAGATGCCAGTGCTCCCTTGTAAAAGTTTTACTATGAGATGGACATATACTTACCAGATACCATGACATGGAAAATGCCTCAGAGCATGTGTTAAAATGTTAACTACAATGGCATACTTAAGGTATAATTTAGTCTAAGTGAAAGGTAACCTAGTTCATGACCACTTTACTTAATCGTGCTCATACCTAGTATAGGGAATTTAATCCTAACCAAGCTATGATTAGCTATGACAATTTAAAGGAATCATTCCTAAAGGAATTCAATATTCTTGAGTTTGAATAGTAGAGCATCATCATGCTCAAGGAAACTAACCAAGGGATTTCAAAAAGCATGCACCTATATGATGTCAGGTTCAACACTCTTCTTTTCAAGCTTCCTTATGTTATTCACCCCTCCCAACATGCACAGTGGTTTGTTGGGGGATTTCTAGTACCATTCAAAATATCACTTTCTATGAAGACATTCATAGACCCTCATGAAACACTTTAAGTTGTGCTCATAGCTAAGGGAGTCAGAAGTGTTGACAATGGAATCAACCCATTCATGGAGGTAAAAATTGCATCCATAGCTATCCAACTCCAAAATCTTACCTCTAGTTCATCACAGGATGCTCAAAGTGGGTTATAGTAATCTGATTATGATATACAAGGCCATAATAGGAATAACTACCCTTGAAGGAATGTGCATACATTACTTCTAATCTGTGAGGTTTATTGTGAGGTACATGATATTTACAATTGCCCTTTGTTACAACATACCAATCAAGTTAACACAACCATACATTATTATTTGTATGATGATTACACTCATACCAAAAATTACTGCCAAGTGATTGATGAGATGCATGAGAATATGGAAAGAGGTGCATGGCAGGCCACTATAGTAGTAGGGGGAAGCTAATCAAGGTAATGAAGGCTATGGCCAGTATAATGTAATGTAGGCTATGGATTGAAAAATAGTATCAGAGGGTGAGGTGGAGGATGTAGTAGAGGAAGATTCCCACCATAATCATGTTACAAGTGTAGATCAACTAAGCACTATTAATGTGACTACTCCACACATGCAATGTGTGGGTATTGTTGAGAAACACATAAGGTCAAAGAATGCCCTAACTTCTAAAAAAAATTAACCCACGGTAGGCCTGGTATAAACAAGGGCAAATGAATGATCAATCATGATCCTTAAATGGATAAGTGGACTTTGAAGGTAAGATCAACCCACATAGAGCCAATCAAAGTGCAAGCAACTACTCATAGTGGATTCACCATTCAGCCACCAATTATGATAGTACCAAAGTTGCACCTAGAATATGGGGAATAGAGTTGCACTGAGTACATAAAGTTGCCTAAACCCAAATTTATACCTTACCCAAACCCTACAAACTAGAAATATTTATTGTAGTAGGCTATAAGTGTGTTTCAAAACCCACAAGGAGAGCTAAAACTAGTGAGAGACCTAGAGGTGCAAGCTGTTACCTCTCACAAGAAACAAAATGGTCAAGAGGCTAAAGTACAAGAGCTAATAAAGATCTTGTACCTTCTACAAATAAAAGGGATGCTTCCCCTATTGAATAACTTGATTTTAGAGCATGTAAGGTAGGAGCCAGTTGAAGTTGCTACGTTATGCATGGAAAGGGCATGAGAAGTCAAGCATACCTAGAATGTGGAGTATGATCAAGAACTCCTAGTGAATGCCACCATTGATGGATGGTCTATATTTGAGGTCCTTATGGACATAGGTGATGAAGTTAATATCTTGACAAAGAATGCATGGGAAAATATAGGTAGGCTATCCTTAAGGCCTTTCCCTCACGTAATTTTCATGGCTAATAAATCTAGGACACAACCAATCAGGATTCTAAAAAACACCATTATAGATATCATGGGTGCTGATTTCTATGCTAACTTTGAGGTAATCAAGTTGGTTGAACAAGATAATTATCTAGTACTCCTAGGAAGGCCATGGTGCTACATGAATAATGTTGATATGAAATTTAATAAGTGCTATATTATATTTTAAAATGGCAAGGAGAGGGTAGCGATCCCCCTCTCAAGTGACCAAGGACCCCCTATGTAGAAAGTGTTGATTTGGAGGATGAGATCAACCATATCTATAACATCACAGTGTAAAGAATCAAGATTCTCAACCCCAATGACCAAAGAGTACATTCTTGAGAATATGGATAGTTAGCCTTAAACACCACTAATGTTGCTTACAATTGATGGGTCAAAGAATCTTATGATATGACTAGTTAGAGGTACTATTTAGTGAACATAAAGGCATCAAAACCTATGAGGAATGGATGGGTCTAGATTGATCTCATTTCAAAGAGATGGGTCTATTGTAACAAAAAGAAGGATAAGAGAGAGTTTTAATTTATCAAAGGTAAAATTTCGACACTCTTGAGATACAAAGGGAGAAATCCTATGGAAGAATATGTTTGTGACCTCGAGTCATACATCCCAAAGGAGGTAGATAGGATGGGTGCATTGGTGTATACTTTGAGAAGCACTACCACTCATTTATGGGCAATGTAGAGGACTAGCTTACCAACTTGGCAAGATGTAAAATCAGCCATCTACACTAGATTTAGAAAAATCAATGAGGACATAGACATTTTTGCATACTCTAGTGATTCAGACCCAATAGCACACATATGATTATGCAAAGAAACATGGATTGACTATGGCACAAAAATCCCAAAGAACCTATGGGTGAATACCTTTGACATAACCTTGAAGATGTGGGTATGAAATTGGTATGTGGTCAATGAAATGAACCATGAGATAGCTAGTTGGGATGTCCTGAAGGAAAAGTTTGTGCACACCTTCTCTTTTTCCTCACATAACAAGGACTTGATTGAGTCATTGAAAGTAATTCTAAGGGTAGTGTTTGAGGATACTAAAATATTAGAGGAGCACCTAAAAGATATGTTCAAGGAGAAATTATTAGCCCTCCAAAATTTCTTTGAGGAAAATGCACTCAATAATGACTCGAGTGATGAAGATATGGATATCTATAAAGTGCATAATTGGACATCCTTGATAGGAAAGAGGAAGTTGGTGAACCAAGTAAATGATAGCACCCTTGATGAGGAAAACCCTAATCATCCACATAAAAATAACTATGGGGAGTAGGTAATTTAAGGACACACATCAGGAGAGGAATAAGCCCTATTACATGCTACTCAAAACCACTCAAGTAGACATTAGGTTGGAGGGGGAACCAAAGGTGGCTACTCTAGGAGAATATTAGTCTAACACAGAGTTGGCATGAATTGTGGATCTCCTGAATGGGTTTCAATATTTTTTTATAAAAAAATATTGATACATGAAGGGCACACACCCATCCCTTAGAAATATGAGCAAAAATATGGTGGAAAACACATGACTTGTCAAGAAGTGCCCCTATAGGATGAACCCCAATTTTTACACCAAGGTTAAAATGGAGATTGATAGTATTCTAGCTACAGGAGTGATCTATCTAGTGCAAGAGTGAGAATGGGTGAGCCCCATGGTTACTAACATTAATAAATATGGGCACATCTACATTTTCATTGATTATAAATTATTAAACACTGTTTACATCACTAACCCCTTCCAAACTCCATTCATTGATGAAGTATTATATGGCATCATAGACTGTGAAATATATACTTTCATTGATGGTTTCTTAGGTTACCATCAAGTCGAAAGTGAAGAGGAGAATTTGCCTAAAATAACCTTTGTGATATAATGGGGTTATTTTCCTATAACATGATATCCTTTGGGATTAATAATGCACCAATTGTATTCTCTAGAGTGGTCATCACCAAATTTAATGATTTTATTCATAAGTTACTCCAAGTGTAACTTGATGATTAGACTATGTATGTGATCATAAAAGACCATTATGAAAACTTTCACCTCATGTTTGAAAGGTGATGATAGTTATAAATATACTTGAACCTCAAGAAGTTCATCTTCATGACACCTTTTGGTACCTTTCTCAGACATATAGTTTGCAAAGATGGTCTGGTCATTGATCCCATGAAGATTTTAATAATCATTTAGCTCCAGAATCCTTCCACACAAAGAGACATTCATACCTTTCTTATCCATTATGGATATTATATAAAATTAATAAGGAGTTATACAAATATTTTATCATCCCTAGAGGATCTCTTACACTAGGATGGCCCATTCTATTGGGGCACATTACAAGATGATGCCTTTGAAACTCTAAAACTCAAGTTGTCTAATGTGCCTATTCTTTAGTTTCTCAATTAGATGACCCCATTCCATGTCTATGTTGATGCATCTAGATTTTTAATTGATTCCATTTTGGTATAGTCTGATGAAGGAAAAATGGATCATCTCATCTCTTTTTTAAGTAAAAAATTAACCCAAGAAGAGCATAACTATACAACAACTAAGTACAAGGCATTAGCCATGGTCTACACCTTAAAAAAAATTAGGAAATACTTGTTGATGACCCCATTCAAAATTTTCATGGACCATGAAGAACTTAAGTACCTCGTAAACAAGCCCATTATCCATAGGTACATTTTTAGATGGATAGTTCTATTTCAATAGTTCTAGTTCTCAATTGTTGTCAAGCCTAGAAAATAGAA
Organism: Torreya grandis; assembly: GCA_037957365.1. NCBI lineage: Eukaryota > Viridiplantae > Streptophyta > Pinopsida > Cupressales > Taxaceae > Torreya > Torreya grandis. The sequence continues at coordinate 1,258,737 of JARHVA010004790.1, forward strand.
CTCAGGCCCAGACCATTTATCCCACATTAAATTTGGTAATTCAAAAATTATTATTGAAGATGACATGCTAGATGCACAACTCTATTGAGTCTAGCATGTCCTTGAGGACTTGGTAAAGATAGCTACTTTATTAATTTTTGGGTTTATGCCCTAGACAATGGCAACCAAAGAAAAGAAATAGCTCATTGTTCACACTACCCCTTTTTAGCTCATCAATGGGGAACTACAAAAAATAGGTCAAGATGAAGTCTTGCATTGATGTGTCTTAGAACATAAAAAGGTCTCCATTTTATGTGAGGCACATGAGGGAATAATAGGAGGTCATTTCATTGGAGATGCAATAACATGCAAGGTATTACAATCAATCTTGTTGTGGGAAACCCTATTCTAAGAAGAAAAGGATTATGCCAAGGCATGTGATATATGACAGTGCATAGAGAAACCCAACCACCAAGATGAGATTCATCTCATCCCCATTCTTTCTTAAGTGCCATTTTAAAAATGTGCCATTGATTTTATCAGGCCAATCAATCTCATAGTATGGTGAAAGATGTATTCTAGCAGCCATTGACTATTTTACCAAGTGGGCCAAGTATCACCAACCATAAAATGCATAGCCACCAAAGCTACAAGGTTCATATTGAATAACATCATAAATAAAAATGGGTGCCCACTTATTTTGACTAATGAAAGAGGTGCACACTTCATTAATGAAACTATTCAGATCTTGTTAATCAAATACATGGTGGCACACCATAAGATAATGCCTTATCATCCATAAGATAATGGTACTATTGAGGCATTAAACAAGATCCTAGGGATGTGCCTCATAAAGATATGCAACATTAGTCATAAAGATTAGGATGATTGAGTATCCACAATACTATGGGTATATTGCACAAATTACAAGTGCTTGAATAAGACTACATCATTTTAATTGGTGTTTGACACCGAGGTAGTTTTAATGATGAAATTCATGGCACCATCATTGTGCATTATATGTATTGGTCATTTGGATGACCAAGAATCATTGAGTGCAAGGTTGGAGGACTTGGAACACTTGGATAAGGTACACACCCAAGCAAGGTGGATCCAATAGATAGAAAAGGCATGCCAAAAGTTATGGTATGACAAACATATTAAGTGCAAGGTAATGAATAAAGGATCATTGGTATTTTTTGATGACTCCAAGTACCTCAAACACTTTGGAAAGCTACAAATTAGGTGGACAGGTTCATATGCCATCCACAACATATTAGAAACTAGTTCATGCAAGTTACACACATTGTCTGGTCAAATGTTTCCTAGGAATTTCAATGGCAACCAATTGAATCCTTATAAGCAATAAGATGACACTTATGCTGTTAAATACTAAATTTTTGGTCACAAGTTAGTTGTGTTGCATTAACCTAATAAATTTTGTCACAAACCAAACATTTCCTTATGTTTTGTATTATTTTGTGTTGTGTTGGTGGTGAGTGAATAAGAAACTTTTTGAGGCCCATAGGAGAGCTATTATGTCACTTCCATGTATAACACCAGTCAGGTGAGTCAAGCAAGGTTGCTTTCTAAACACCTGAGTTTTTAAGCACATGGATTTTTCTAGATTTACATAAATATGTTTACCAAGTGATACAGAGAGGTGTATAGAATGCTAAGCACACATAAGATGAGAGAAAGATGCACAAGATGCTAAGTGCACAAGACACCTAAAGTTTGAATTGTTGGAGGACTAGCATAAGGGATTTATATGGGATACAACAGGCCAAGGCAAGAGATGAAAGTGTAGATAAATCAACCAAGATAGGAAAGTGTGCTTGAAATGAAATCAATACAAGAAGAGAAGATGAAACCTTGGAAGCTGAATCATGTGCATGTGAAGTATTGCACCCAGGTTTCCATAAAGAAGGTGATTGTCAATACAAGCTGGCATTCACCCAAAGATAAATGGGAAGTGACTATTTGAACTACATGTCACTTCAGAAAAAATATCATTTAGAGAATTTATTGAGGTGACAATGGAGGTACAAAGATTCACATTAAATGTTGAGGTGGTAATAGATTTTCATAGATTTCATGGGTTCTTATGAATTCTAAGAAATTGAGGTGCCACCATGCCATTAATCACCTAAAATTAAGAGGGTAGCTAAATTAGTGGTATAAAGCAATGACATGCTAACTAGTTTATGTTACAAACCTCAAGTTAATTTGTACCCAAAATGTAGAGCATAGAACCAGATCTGAAGTAATAAAATGCTACCACAGTGAAACCTTGAGCACCCATATATGCAAAAAGAGAATGATTCAATAGAGAAAAGAATTGCGTTCCCTTTGAGATTGACATAGAGAAGTATGGGGCATGAATTTTGAAAAGACTAGATACAATAAAAATTGAGTGACACTGAGGACACCATTAATGAAAAGCAAAGCTCAAGAGTCAAAGTTTTAATCATAGAACTCATGACTGTGAGAAGCACCAACAAACATTACAGGATTTAGCAAGTTAAATAAACTACACTTCAACATAGCCAGTTCAGGATGGGGAAGAAACATATGAGTTTTGGTCCATTTTAAGCATAGAGGGATGCCAAATGGGAAAGAAAAATGGAAGATATGGTAAATATAAATAATAAATCATAGTTGATGGAAGGGGTTAGCAACATAGAATTTGAGCTTGAGGTGATAATAAAGATATCATATTGAGAAATGTAGTTTCCCAAGGAGGTCTTGGTAGGAAAGAACTGGGCATATTTCATGTATATCTACTAGCTAAAAGAGTAAAAACATCACACCTTAAATAATGTGCAATATATAATGCAATATTGGGTGGTTGATATAGGATCCAAGACAGAAGTGGGAATGACATAGTTTAATGTCTCCATCTAGGATAGACTTACAACCACCAACACAACTCAGCTCTATGAGTTACCATGTTTTGGGAAGCTAGAGGAACTCATGTAGTTCCTCCTCTTGCACATATATGGAGACCATTTATACTTTATGGGGAGGTGCATGTAATTGTCAACAACCCTTATTGGAAAAATCATTGGACTCCTAGACTTTGGTGTTGACATCCACTAGATGATGGATGATGCTAAAGTGGAAAGGGTTAGAAAACTCCTTGGGTACTAGAAGGGAGGGTTTGTGTTCCCTATAAAATATATTAAGGACCCTATTATAAGGGTGTAATTATACCTCATAAGTTTAAAACTTTTCCCTGGTGGATGGTGGATAGACATCACCAAGGCCTACCTATACACAACCCACCACATAGTGCACAGGGTCAAGTTTAATATAACAAAGTTAACTATAGAAGAAATGGTGAAAAATGCACTTGAGTGTCTCACGATGTGAGAAATATTCTAGTGGGGGTTGATGTTGATTTTAATTATGATGAATAATATTAGTTTTCTTGATGGTGATGAGGATAACCTTTGGATCTTCCTAGTGCATAAGGATTCCCTAGTGTAGAAGTACCAAAACTTCACCTGCCCCCTCACATTCTCCTATAAGTACAAGACCTGAGTGATGGGGTGGTGTGTGAAGTACATAGATGCATTTGGGATGGAATGACACATCCATAAAGATATCCTTTAGAACATATTTGGAATGGAGACTTTTACCATTATGCAACACTTTTATGTAGTGTGCTTGGCTCTCACAGAAGGTAACTTGGCTCTCACAGAAGGTAACCGATTAGGCTAGCTAAAGTTCCCTTATGCATTTTATACCGAGTACTTTAGGGATGTGCTAAGGAGAATTCCAAACACACAACAATTAGAAATCTTAGTGAAGGTCATGGATTTGGAAAGAATCATGTTATGGTGACAATATGTGCACCTAGGAGAGAAGGCTATCAAATATGAGGAGGATGACTTAGATCACACTAACATCTATCCCATCTAAAAATAAGTCATACTCAGGCACATACACATGCTAAATTATGAGATGAAGTTGAGAAATAAGGGTACATAGATCAAGATGGATGATGACCTCCCCCTCTAGATCAATAATGAAAGGCATCTAGAGACAATAGCATAGAAGAAATATCCCTAGAAAAAGCAGGGAGAAATACTTGAATAAATTTAAGATCTCATAAGGTATAAAATTTCCTTTGGTGATGAAGCTACCCCATCATCCCCAAAGAAAAATCACATGACCTTCACATAAGGGACTAATTATACTACTAAGAAGGAGAAGAAGAAGAATAAGTCCAAATGGCCCATAGTAACCTTGGTAGAGATGGAGGTGCAAGAGGCATGTGAGGAAATAGATGGAAAAAATCACGTGAAGAGAGGGAGGAGGAGGAAGAAGTAGGAATGAAGGTATACATTATAGAAAAATAAGTATAAGAAGAGCCCAGTACTAAAAAAGTTTAAAAAGCCCTCCAAGGTGGTAATACTAATATTCTTAGATAAGTAGAGAATCCAATGAGTGCCTCACTAAAAAAACCCACCACATAGCCTCCACTAATTGAGGAGTAAAAGAGAGAGGCATGGAGGAAACTGGGGATGAGCGAGGTAGAAATTTTGAAGGTACTGACATTGGAGAAGAAAAGGGATGCCATGAAGGAAAAATTCATGATCTAAAAAGAGATTGAGAAGATTGAGGTAGAGGAAGAAAAGGCCTTAGCAATATCAAAGAAGAGGAAGGATGAGATAAATAAGGTTGATCAGGAGGAAAATACCAAGAAAGAGAAGGAATATAAAAAGGTTTCCGCAAGCATAAAACCAATTGAGAAAATAGTAGAAAAGGTGTCTATCACCCCCACTAGAACAACATAACAATATACACTAAAAGAATACCAAAGTAGCAAAGGGGAACCTAAAGACAAAGAAGGTGATGCTGGTACCTTAAAAGAGAAAATGGAGAGTGCTAAAGAAACCCAATAGAAATAAGAGGGTAAAGCTGGCATCGAGGAAGAAGAAGAGGACAAAGGGGATAAGTCCAAAGAAGAACTATTGACCAAATTTGGTCTACATACTAAAAATTTGCCTATTTTAGGAGTTTAATGGAAGGATAAGGATTATGAGGTTAGAATGTTCCAATGATCTAGTGTGAGAAAATTTATAGATGGAATAAGTGGACCTAATGAGATCATGTAGAGTGCAAATATTTTGAAACACTTTAAGTTCACTTAAATTGTAAATTTTCAATTTCTAAGGGACAAGTCTACAAGTTACATAGACCCTATAAAATGTTAAGAGTACTTAGAATGAGTATGGGAATGAAAGGGATCCATCTAGTTATTCATTATGTTCATCTTGGCATTTTGGGTCAAGTAGTAGAAATTTTGAGTAGGCACTTTGCTAATGTCATATCTCCCATGTGTGGTAGTTGTAGGAGAAAATGGTCACATGGGTTTTTTCATCTTATTCCCTAGTTTCTATGCACTAAGATTTATATTATACACTAATGCATGTTAAGAGTTGTGCATGTTCAAACTTGGCTCCTCATTCATATTTCACTAAGTTTCCCATAGCCAAATGAGCTCGATCATCTCCAGGACATCACATAGGAGCATATGTGGACCAGTCAAATTAAGCATTATATATCTTCACTCATAAATCTCTTAGGGATAACACATCAAATGGGTTCATCCCTTTCAGCCTCAATAACATCTCCAAAAAATTTGGTGCCTCCATAATTCATGCACTTCAAGTTATAAGCCTTCAAAGTTGTACCTATAACATAAGACATTTGAATGAGATTAAAATTAAAGCCACTATAAAAATCCATAAGAGATTAAATTTGATGATCTAAGGGATGTCGATAATGTTCTAAAAGATGCTAAATGATGTTTAATGGGGTGTCAAATTTAATATATAATTAGATAGATCCTATTGTGTGTAAATTTTATAGTCACATGATCGTTATACAACTATCATTTGACAGGAATGAGGATGTCAATTTTAAGATCATGAACTAGCTATTGTCTTTCAAATAATGTGTCTTGGAAGATCAATGGTTGTCATTTAATCAAGCATTAATATCTAACTTTGAGTGGAAGTCAAAGAGTTTAGAGGATCTTGAGAGAAAGTGCATGCAATACAAATGGCATAAGCTCGTTCAGTTGGCAGAAGATCGATGGATTGCGGTCATCAATGTATAGATAGATCAATGGAGTGAGATATATTTAATAAGTTAATGTGTCTGTGGAGCCAATAAATGTAAATATAGTTGGGAATGATGTAGATGCTCTAAGTTGTCAATTGAAAATAAGTAAAAGTGAGCTTGGGACTTTTTTGATGAAATTTAAAGAGGTTATTTTGGACCCAAATAAGCAAATGACAAAGAGATGAACTCGAAGGTGAATCATGATTGAACTAGGGCCACATTTCAAAGACCAAACATCAATAGTAGAGATACATATAATTAAAATATATATTTTTTGTCTAATATAGAAGGTGAACATAAACTAATGATTGTGGAACAAAGTCAATTTGTATACTTTCATATATATTATGACTATGTGAAAACCAATGGTCTAAGATTGGTTTTTACCTATAGTAGACCTATGTATCTCCTATCATCATGGATCATTTTAAATAATTCAAGTAAAATTAGTTACCTTATGTATTCGTGGCATGTTTTAGTTAGTTCCAAAACATGATTCTCATCAATAGATCAAATAGATAATGACATGGTTCCAAGAAGAGACTTGGTGGTTGGATAAGGGCAATGGAGATTTAATTATTTTAAGAAAATTGTTCTTTGATGATGAGATCCAATTTAGCATCCTCAAGAGTGCTAATCCATTGAAAGTGGTTGGGCCTTTTCCAATATACATATCTTTCTCTCTTTCTCTTTCTATAAGTACATGCTTCTAAGCCTTAAGATTGATCCCTCTATCCCTCTTTTTTGGTATGACCAGACTCTACCAAAATTTGTATTATAACACATTTTTGATGTAATAAATACTAAATTCCATCCTTTTCTAAGCTAGATTGAAGTGTGTTCTATGAATTCATGCTCTATTATTAAGTTCATATATTTTCCTTGCTTATGTTCGAGTTTACTCACCTTTAGGAAGTGCTTAATAGTTCTCATAGGTCATTACAAGTGCAATCTACAATTTATTGTCTAGTTTTAAAGTGGATATCTACCCTCTCTTACTAATTTGATAACTTATTAATGCCTTGTTCTAAAATATTTATGTGATATTGATGATATTTGGTCTTAAAAGTGTCTCATAGTGTATTTTGTGTGAGTTGGAGTGATCAAATCATTGGTGCATCACCGCTTTTTTACATTCTTTTATAAGTTTTATCAAATTTCTCTCCCTTTTCCAAGCAAGTGATAGTTTAGGTTTAGTGTAGGTGATATATCCATAGGAAGCTAGCCTTATCTAAAGGTTTGATCCATCATTAGGATACCCATAGCCTAGGATCAGTCCCATGTTAGACTATATTTTAGTAGGAAGATCTAAACAATCCCCTCCTTAGCTAGGGTGCAAATTTAGAACCCCAATAGTTTTGGCACACCCAATGGGACAAAGTTTATTTGGTATATTTTGAAGTTTAAATATTGAGAAGAATAAATTTTAATAGTAGGAGAGATATTCCATCATCAAGAGCTAAGGATTGTATAGGTTGTAGAGTTCATAACATCTTTTAGATAGTGCTTCCATGCCAAAGGTTACAACAAGATCATCAAGTAAAGGTATTATTTTTGAACATATGGAATTACCTTCTAATTCTTATAAAATATCAAGATTCAATAGTATAAGACCTTATCTTCCAAAGAAAAATTCATCCTTTGGTCAATCTATTATTTTAGTCTAATCTATTGTTCCCATAAGCCAAATCCTTTTTTCCCAAATGGTTATTAGGAATCAAGTGTTTATCTTATTTAACAAGGGCAATCCCCTAAATTTAGCCTAATATGATGACATTCCTATGTCTTCCATAAAAATTATCCCTTTATTCATTGGAGAATGGGATAAAACTACTAGTATTGAGCATATTCCAGATGTTGCCAATCTATGTTATGTTCATAATGTTACTCAAGATAATGTGGCTATTAGATTGCTTGCTACTTCCTTCAAGGGAAAAGCATTGCAATGGTATAGCAATCTTCCTTTGACCTTCATTAATACTTTGGATGATTTAGGTGTAGCCTTGGTTAAGTAATTTGAAGAAATATTTGATCATCTATCTTTGGTTAAACAATGATTACCTTTAAAAGGTACCCCCATGAATTCATGTCTAATTTTAACTTTAGATTTCAAAAGATATGGACTAGGATTCCTATATTGGTAAGACCATCCCCAAATTATGAATTTTTGTACTATTTTAAGGCCCTTAATTTTGATATAAGTGTCATGATACAGTCTATAGATGACAATACCTTTACAAATGCCTATGAAATTGCTATCAGAGTAGAGAACAACTTAATACAAGCTGGTAAACTTATTCCAAGGCCTTTAATTCCCATATTCATAGAATTGCAACATATTCTTCCACCTCAAATTCCTTAGATTCCATCTATATCCCCTATTCCATCTCTAAAATTCTAAGTTATAACCCTTCCTAATCAATCTAATGAGATTGGTGATCTGAAAAGCATGTTATAATATTTTGGAAATGAGATTGTTTCACTCAAGAGACAATAGTACCAAGGGAGACCTTACCAACAACAAAACCAAAATTCTTATCAGTCCTTTAATAACTAAAGACCTCATTATCAAGGTTACAAAGACTATAGGCAACCTTATCAAAATAAAGAATCCATAACCCAAACTAAGCCATATGCATCCCTTGATCCCAATGTACCTTCTAGTTTAAAATATATTTTTCCCCATAATAACTTGATGCACGATTCAGGTTAGTAGCCTTCCAATCCAAATGACATTTAGAAAATATCCTTGGTATCAAAAGAGATTAACATGCCACAAATGACACAAGAATAGTTTTTTATTCAAGGTGGTCAGTATCAAGCCATGACTATGTAAGTCCAAGGAAAAGATCAACAAGTTTCAGGGAAGCTTGATGCTATCAATGTTAATTGGTATTTGGGTGATCATATTGTATTCAACCAAGTTGGGGAAACTAGCAACACAAAAGGTCAAGTGGTAGCTCTGAGTAGATCTAAAAGAAGAGTAATTGAAGAGGCTCAAGATGTGAGAAATAATTTTAGTAGTCCTAGTTTTATTTCAAAGAGTTTCAAATATCAAGTTTTTATTCTTTTAGCGTATAAGGTTTAGAATATAGAGACAATGAAAGTTCCCTGAATGCTCCTAACTAGAGAATAACCAATGGCTCCAAAGTTGTAGCTAAAGGTTAGTAAAAAATATTTTAGAATTATAGATAATATTAAGAAATAAAATTTTAGTATTAGCATGTGGGATTACCTTTCCATTACAAGGAAAAAAAACATGTTGATTCAAGAACATTCAGATCTTAAGGTATATAAGGAACTAGTTGAGAAACAAGGAGTTATTTTGGCCAATTCAAACCAAAAAATCAATCAACCTGATCAGTAGGTAGATAAATATAATTTAAAATATATAAAAACCCATCTATTTTGTATCTCTTTTATAGTAGGATATTTTTTAGTCCATAATTGTATGGCAGATAGTAGAACTAGTAGCACTATCAAGCCCAAACAAATTACAAACAAGCTCGGTCTTGTCTATGAACCAAATATCAAAGGAGTATTGAAATTAGATGGCTCACCAAAAAATATAGTAGGAATAATAAAAGGCCTAAAAATGTCATTACATGCTTTTCCTAATGTTGTTATTCAACAAGATGTAATTGTAGTGGACTTGCCTCCCTATTTTGCTATGTGCCTATCAAGAGATTTTAATTCAAAAATTGGAGGATATTTGTAAATTTATTAGACCTATTCATTGTTCATAACTAGGTATGGAACTAAAGTGACAATAAATTTTAAACCTATTTCAATATTTCATTTGGATCCATATATGAAAATCATGGTGAACACTAATTGTGTTGTCTCAGACAAGGTACTGGAAAATAGTGAAGTGAAAATTGAATTAGCCCTAGATGTAGTCCCAGATCTTTTCCTTGATGAATGGGAATATTATTTTCATGTAAATGATCCCTAAAAGTTTAACGAAGAAGAATGAATTGGTGTCTATTGTCTTCATGAAAATGATGCACCAATTCTAACATTGATGAAAGAGGATCAGCCTAGTGAAGGACTGAGGTATCTATATTTTGATGGATCCAAGAACAAACATGGCACTAGAGCTGAAATGATATTAATTTCTCCAAATAATCAAAGGTATTTATCTTGTCTCAATTTTTAGTTTGGTTATTACAATAATTTTACTAAATATGAAACATTAGTGCATGGTTCGTAATGGGCAAGAAAGATGAAGGTCAATTCCTTACAAGTCTTTAGAGATAGTAAACTAGTAGTTTACTAAGTAAGGGATCTTAATATATGCAAGAAACCACTAATTAGGTCTTATAAGAATAGATTATAGGACATAGTTAAAGAATTTAAAGCCTTAAATATTTAGGATATATTAATAAATTAGAACAAACATGAAAATAGGTTGGTTGTTATTGGGTCACAATTTAGTATCCTAGATGACATAAAAAGGGAAAACATTTAATCACACTTCAAGGTAGTTGTGAGACCTTCTATCCTAGAAAACCATAATAATTGGTATATTTTTGAATATGATATTTATATTATTATATTATTATAAGAGGAAGTTGATTTCTCCTTAAGGAACTAAAATAAGCATTTACAGTAGTATGATGACTAGATTGTGTAGTTGAAGACAAACAAGTTGCCTAAAAGACTAGTCACCCTTGAAAACATATGTAGTAGAGATGATGAATTAATAAAATAAAAGTTTTATTTGTAAACCAAAGAATAAAAATATACAAATGTAGATATTTTAACTAGCAAGAGTTTAAAGATATGTAAAGTTTGGACATCTTTAAAGAAAGAAACTTTTATCAAGTTATGTTCAAGTTTTGTAGATGTCTTTGCATAGGAGTACATTGACCTTAAAGTTTTTGATCCAATTATAGCTCAACATACCATTAATTTAGAAGATGAGACTACGATAGATAGAGATGAAGGCTAATTAATCCAAAGCTTAAACCTCTGATGAGAGCTAAACTACATAAGCTCATTGACCCAACTATAATATTTCCAATTAAACACTCAACTTGGGTGGCAAACCTTGTTCCGGTATGGAAGAAGAATGGTGAAATAAGTCTTTGTGTTGAATTATATGAATTTAAAAAGGCATATATTAAATACCATTACCCATTTCCATTAATGGATCAGATTTTATAGTTAGTTGCAGTTCAGAAAGGTTTTCTTTATTGGATGGTTATAGTGGATATAACTAGATTTTGGTTAAAGAAGAAGACCAATACAAAATAGCCTTCACCACAAAGTGGGGGACATTTTGATACATAAACATGAATTTTAGTTTATCTAATGTTGGATCTCAAAAGGGTATGGACATGGTATTTCAAGGTCTTCTTAATAAGTTTATATTTGTTTATCTATATGACATAATAGTATTCTCTAATAGTACAGATGATCATATGATTCATATTAGACAAGTTTTTGAAAGGTGCAAGGAATTTAGAATGTCTTTGAACCCCCAAAAGTGTGTCTTCTCTATGCATAAAGGGAGGTTTCTTAGACATGTCATTTAAGAAAATGGTACAAGCATAGACCCTGATAGGATAAAATCAATTCTTGCACTTCCACTGCCTAAGCACAAGAAAGCCTTGAAAAACTTTTTAGGTAAGATCAAATTCATAAGGAGATACATTTTAAATTTTTATACCTTATCTAGGCCACTCAAATCCATGATAAAGAAGGGTTAGAGTTTTAGTTGGTACAAAGAAGGATAAAAAATATTTGAAGAGATCAAGAAAGCTATATCCAGTGCTTCTACACTCTTGAATTCTAATTTTACAAAATATTTATTTTTATATAGCTATGCTAACATTGAAAAAATTTTAGGTATTCTCATGTAGTATAATAAAGAGACTTTAGAGCAGACAATATAATTTTTAATTCAAGGCTTAGAATAATATTAAACAAGGTATTATTTTGTTGACAAATATGTTCTTTTAGTTATAAGGTCTCTTAAAAAGTTTAGGTACTTGATGTCCAATAATAAGATACATTTGATGGTTGCACATCCAAGTGTCAAAGATTTTCTTTTGAACAATGATATAAATGACAAGAGAGCTGGTTGGATAATGAATGCCATGGAATATGACATTGAAATCAAAGTTACAAAGTTGGTTAGAGGCAAAGGACTGTAAGAACATCTAGCCCAAGACTTGTAGGAGTCTAATAAATAGGTTATGGTGTTAAATGCTCAATAACTTGCAAGTGATCAGGCCTCAACTTCTAGATTGTTCCAAGATATGGTAAGATATCTATAGGATTGTGTTTATCCTTCTCAGCTCACTCCTTTAAATAAGAGATATTTTAGATTGTAGTCAATTCCTTTTCTCCTTGTTGATAATGTATTTTTAAAAAAGGATCTCAATGGCATATTACTAAGATGCATAGAGCCAGGTAAACATAGAGGTTACTTGAATAGTTCCATGATGGACATGGTGGAGGAAATTATTTAGGTAGGATTAAAACCCATAAGATCATGAAAGGTGGGTATTATTGGCCAAGTTTATTTGGTGATTGCCATGCATGGATCAAGAAATGTAGATAGTGTGCCATGTTTGTTGGAAAGGTAAAGATTGTAGCCTTACCTCTCCAACCAATTTTAGTTAATCATCCCTTTACCCAATGGGTATTGTAATTTATTTATCTAATCAACCCCCCATTAAGCTTAGGACACAAGTGGATCCTATCTGCCATAGATTATTTTACTAGATGGATAAAGGTAGTAACATTAAAATAAGCCAATGAAATGAGTGTTTTGGACTTCTATGAAGGTTTGCTTACCAGATTTGGGGTCCCTTTAACTATAATATTTGATAATGTTATGGCTTTCATAAGATCTAAGATTAGCTAGTGGGTAGTTCAACATACTGCTTTCCTCAATACCTCATCAAACTATTATCCACAAGGTAATGGACTTGTTGAGTCTATCTACAAGAATTTGTTGGAGATTATCAGGACTATAGAAGAAAATAAAAGATAATGGTATCTCAAATTTAAGTCAACTCTGTGGGTTGATAGAATTAACTATAAAGGGTTAATTACAAATTCTCTATACAAGCTAGTATATTGTAAGGAAGTAAGAATGACTATTTATCTTGAATTCCCTACTTTGGAATTAATTCATCAACTTGAACTTTTGAAAAATGACCCAATAGAAATAAGGTATGCTAAACTCATGGAGCTAGAGGAGACAAGGCATCAGTCAATGTTGGCTATGGAGGCCCATCAAGCAATGACAAAGAAATATTTTGACAAAGGAAATAGCTCAAGAGCTTTCCAAGAAGGATATTTGGTACTCAAGTGGGATGAGGATAGAGCCAATCTAGGAAATCAAACAAAATTTGATTCTCTCAAGAGTGATCCATATATAGTCTCCAGTTGCAAGTCCCATAATGCTTTCCAGCTTACAAGGATGAATGGTGAAGAGATTCCTATCACAGTTAATGATATACATCTCAAGCACTACTATTAAATAAATTTAAGTCCCTTGTACATAGTTAGTTGTTATTATTTTTATCTAATTGTTTTTCTAACACATTAGTTTCCTTTCTATTTTTTCCCTAATAAATGATTCTATTTGCACATTTATTTAGTAGTTATCTATCTTTACTTTTTAATTTAGTTTCCCTGCTTTAGTTTGTTTATTTCCCTATTTTTTGGAAATATTCTATCTATAAAAGTCAAAAGAATATCTTGTATTCATGTAAATGGTCCATGTATTATTTTTTATGAGTTATAATTCATGTATATGGTTCAATTTCTCAGGTATAAAAGGCATGCTGTGTAGCCAAGTTACCAAAGATGTTGACTAAATTTGGTCTACATACCAAAATGTGCCTAGTCTAAGAGTTTAATGGAAGGAGTAGGATCTTGATGTTAGAATGGTCCAATTATTTAGTATGAGCATATTTGTTAATGTAATAAGTGGATCTAATGAGATCATGCAAAGTGCAAAGATTTTGAAACACTTTAAGTTCACTTAAAGTGTAAGTTATCAATTTATAAGGGATAAGTCTATAAGTTATAGAGACCCTACAAAAGGTTAAGAGTATCTGGAATGAGTATGGGAATGCAAGGGATCCATCTGGTTTTTCATTGTGTTCATCTTGACATTTTGGGTCAATTAGAAAAAACTCTGAGTAGGCACTTTGATAACATCATATCTCCCATGTATGATAGTTTTAGGGGAAAATGGTCATATGTGTTTATTCATCTTGTTCCATAGTTGCTATGTGCTAAGTTTTAGATCATCCACCAAAGTATGGTAAGAGTTGTGCATGTTCAAAGTTGGATCCTTAGTCAAATTTTACTAAGTTTCCCATACTTAGCCAAATGAGTTCGACCATCACCAAGACATCATGCAGGAGTAAATGCGGACTAGTCAACTTGAGTATTACATATTTTCAATCAAAAAGCTCTTGGGGCCAACACATCAAATGGGTTCATCCATTTCAATCTCAAGAATATCTCTAGTAAATTTGATGCCTTCATGATTCCTACACTTTAAGTTATAAGCCTTTGAAGTTGGACCTAAAACATAAGATGTTCACACAGGTTTCAAATTAAAGCCACTACATAAATCCATAAGATCTTAAATTTGATGGTCTATAAGATGTCAATCATGTTTTTTGGGATGCCAAATGCTGGTTGGTGAGATATCAAATTTAAGATAGAATAAGACAAATCCTACTAAGCATAAATTTGATAGTCACATGACCATCAATGATGATCATGTGAATGCCATTTTATGAGAGCAAGGACATCAATTTTAAGATCATAAACTAGCCATTAGCTTTCAAATAGTGGGTCTTGAGAGATCAATGATTGGTGTTTGATCACGTATTTAGATCAATAGTAAGTGAATGTCAAAGAGTTTAGATGATCTTGAGAGCAAGTACATGAATGAAAAGTGGCAAAAACACATTCAGTTGGTAGAAGATTGATGGCTCATAGGCATCCATGCATAGACATATCGATGGAGTGAGATAGAGTCAATAATTTAGTGTATCCATAGATTTAATAAACATAAAAATAGTTGGGCATGATGTAGATAGTCTAAGTTGGTAATCAATTAAAAATAAGCAAAAGTGAGCTCATGACATTTTTGAAAAAAGTCAAAGAGGTCATTTTGGACCTAGGCAATCAAATGAAAAAGAGTCAAGATCGAAGGTAAACCAAGGTTGAACTAGGGCCACATTTTAGATACCAAGCATCACTAATAGAGATATATATAAGTAAAATAGATCTTTTTAGTCTAATACAAAGGGTGAAGATAAACTAGTGATTATGGAATAAAATTGAGTAGTTTGTAGACTTTCATAACTATTGTGACTGTGTGAAAACTAATGGTCTAAGATTGATTTTCACCTATAGTGGACCTACGTATCACCTATCATCATGGATCATTTTTCAAAATGTAAGTACAATTGGTTACCTAATGAAATTGTGACACATTTCAATCAGTTCTAAGACATGATCCTCATCTGCAAATCAAATAGATAATGACATGGTTCCAAGAAGAGGCTTGGAAGTTGGATAAGGTCAATGGAAAGTTAAATATTTTATAGAATTTGTTCTTTGTTGATAAGATCCAAGTTAGCATCTTCGAGAGTGCTAATCCATTAAAAGTGGTTTGGTCTTTTTCAATGCACATATATATCTCTCTCTTTCTCTTTCTATAAGTATAGGCTTATAAGCCTTAAAATTGATCCCTTTATCCCTCTTTTTTGGTATGACCAGACTCTACACAAATTTTAACTATGACACCTTTTTGATGTAATAAAGAATAAATTCCATCCTTTCTAAGCTAGATTAAAGTGTGTTCAATGAATTCATGCACTATTATTAAGTTAATATGTGTTCCTTACTTATGTCTAAGTTTCCTCACCTTTAAGAAATGATTAATAGTTCTCATAGGTCATTACAAGTGAAATATGTAGTTTATTTTCTAGTTTGAAAGTAGATATCTACCCTCTCTTGCTAATTTGGTAACTAGTTAATGCCTTGTTCTAAAATATTTATGTGAGATTGATGTTTTTTGGTCTTAAAAGTGCCTCATAGTATGTTTTATGTGAGTTGGAGTGATTAAATCATTATTTCATCATCACTTTTTTACATGCTTTTATAAGTTTTGTCAAATTTCTCTCCCTTTTACAAGCAAGTGATAGTTTAAGTTTAGTATAGGTGATAGATCCATAGGAAGCTGAACTTCTCCAAAGGTCTAATCCATCATTAAGATACCCAAAGCCTAAGATCAATCTCATGTTAGATTAGATTTCAGTAGGAAGATCTAAACAATCCCCTTCTCAGTTAGGGTGTAAATTTAGAACCCCAATAAGAACCCCTATAGGAGTAAGAAGAATAAACCTCAGAGGAAAGCATTGAAGAGAGTGATAAGATTAATGAAGAGGAAAAAGAAAAGATGGAGTTGGCCATCACTGAAGAAGATGGTGTCAAGCTAAGCCTAAGATAAAAGGTAGATAAGGGATAGATAGATAAAGATTACTACATGTTTGAGTACATGCCTCCCAGATCTACCATAACTAGGATGCACCAGTAACTGTCATTTGATTTTGATAGTTATAAAGATGAGCCTCATTTTAAGGTGCCATAAAATGTAATACTAGGTATAGATTAATTAAAATAAGGGCATGATTCCCTTCTCATAAATACTCACACCATGAACCCAATTAGGGCAACAAATTCACTCATCTAGATGGCATCTAAAGTAGCATAAAAGAACATTATAAATGGTGTTAGGGATGTAAAATGGAAGAATATCACATTAGTTGTAGATGAGGAAGAAAAAATCATGAATTTTAAGCTGTAGAAACTAGCTGAGTGGATCAAGGTAGCTGAGCCATCCCTCTTAGATAATGTTGACACTTTAAACCTCTCAAAGGTTGATAAGGTATGCATGCTAGTGGAACAAATGCTCCCTAGGTTGAAGGCAGAGCCAATGCAAAAAAAGAGGAGGACCCATATGCCATGATAAAATAAGAGTTAGCTTCAAATATTTAATAGGTAAAATACCTCTTTTTACAACTTTAATAGGGCATAGATGCAACCAATGCCATCTTCTGTAGCTTCTCCAACTAGGCATCAATCATAGATTCATGCCTCAAGTAGGCTAAGGGGGAGGAGGAACTGATGGTGAAAGTATACATTGTAATCAAGTTAGGGTGTAGCCAAATAATAGGGAAGTCAATGCCTTAATCATCTAGATCAAAGACTAGGAAAAAATATTGGAAGCACTCTTTTGTGTCTTTTAGACCAAGGCTTATGAATAAGGAGAAATCCTAGATGGAGGAGTGGAAAAAGCTAATGAAAACCTTAAGGCTTTCTAGAAGGAATTAGAGAAGAAAAATGTACTCACATTTAATGCCAACACTATTGAGGAACTCAAGTTCATCATAAAGGGCTTTAAGGACTTCAATGTTGAATTGAAGGAGAGCGCATCTGAGTTCTGCACTCTAAGAGTGTTGAAAGACTAGTCCAAGGGTGGACTAAAATTTTTATATGGGTTAATGTTAGGCCCCCAATTCATCTAAGTATGGACCTATTCCAAATCAATAAAAACCTTGATATGAGGTAATCACTTAGTATGATTGCTATTTTGGCATCTTTTATACTAGCTAGAGGAATCATCACAGACTTAGTACCAACTGGTAGGAAATTATATGACACCCAAGTTTTTAGGGCATCTTCTTGAGTAAGTTGCATGTGGTGATTGAAAATCAAAGGGCACAAGGTGATGGAATTTATGGAATGATCAACCAAGGATCCAAATCAAAACCTAACATTCACCCTCCACCCTATCATGAAGATGTTCCTAAGTGCTATAAAGTTGAGCTCAATCTAGTTAGCAGAGAGAAAAGAATTGAAGTAGAGAAGCTCTATAGAATTGACTCTAGATATCATGGAGGTCATTAACATAATTTTTAGCATGGATGCCTTTAAAGATCCACATTGTAGTACCCAAGCTTGCCTTTGATCTTATGGGCCATGTAGTAGCTTATCTAGATTTTACTTTATTCTACATAACATAGACTTTGTTTTGCATTTAAACTTTGAGTAATAAAGAAGATTATTTGTAGTATTTCATGGTGTTATTGGGTTTAATGGATTTTATTATGTTATTGAAATGTATAATGAATGTGATGCTTTTAGTATTATAAAATCATCTAAATGTTAAGAATGTTATTTACAAACTTTTGATTCATGATGTCAATGAAATATCTATAATTTATGATGACATCAACCTAGTTTGTAAAAATAGCCTAAGTATAAATAAGAACCCATGCCTAGTGATGTTAATCTTGCATGAAGCATGAGCCTAGAATGAACTTGATCTAAGGTATTTTATTGACCCATATTAATGTTGAATGGTGCTAAGCCTAGTAAAACAAAGGCATGTGTCCTTAATATAATAGAACCACCAAATATAAGATTATTCCCTTATGACAATAATAAGTTCCCCAAATAAGCTTTTCACCTATAGACCATCAAACTCCACCTAGAATAAATTATGCCAATAAAGCTTTCGATGCCATTACTATAATAACCAAGTCTTGTGAAGAATGAGTTATGCCATGACACAACTAACCCAATGCAGGTCCCGATTCTTTCACAGCTATACTTCAGGTGAGTGCATAAGGTTTTTGCCTTATGTGGATTGATGCCAATGTAATTGAGTGATAAATGTTGAGTGATGCATGATCATTCTATATTTGTGCCTAGTTGTAACAAGTCAAGAACTAACTTGGAAGAATTGGATAAGCACCTGATATAGTAAATAAATTGAAACCCCAAATTAAATTACAATAATGTCCCCAATGGAAAGATCAATGATAGAGGTATACAAGATGAACTCATAACCCTAGATGGGTGCCATCAGGATGGGAGGATTATGAAGTACATGCTTCAATTCCTCAAAATCCACTTGGATATTAGTAGACCACAAGAATAAGGTGTTCTTATGTAAGAAACATGTGAATGGTATGGATTTATGAGCATAATCCTCAAAGAAACATCTAATAAAGTTGAGTATTCCAAGGAAGGACTGCAACTAAATGATATTTCATGGGGTAGATAGCTCTAGGATCACCTTGATATTCTTGATATCTACCTCACTGCCTCTTTAATAAATGAGGAATTTAAGAATCTTTCCATTAGAAACATAAAAAATGCACTTCTTGGGGTTAAGGCTAATGTGATACTCCCTAAGACACTCAAAGATGATCTTGAGGTATTACATATGCTCATCCTACTTGTGGGATTTGTTGAGGAGGTCATTAACATAGTACTCCACAATCTCTTGGATGATCTTGAGTCTTACATATGTTCATCTCGCTTGTGGTTTTTTTTGAAGAGGTCATCAACATAGTACTCCATAATCTTGTGGATGAGATCATATAAAATATGGGTTATGGTACTCTGATATGTAACCCCAATATTTTTTAGATTGAAAGGCATAAAAACATAACAAAAGGTACCTCATGGGGTAGTGAATGTCATCTTTTACTAGTATTTGGGTATAATCTAGATTTGGTTGTAGCTAAAGAATCCATCCATGAGGGACATGATCTCAAAAAAAGATATGGAGTCTATAATTTGGTTGATCAAAGGTGTGGGAAAATTATCTTTTATAAAATCTAAATTAAGATCTTCTAAGTTGATGTAGATGTGAACAACTCCATTATTCTTGAGAATAGGGATGATGTTGGCAAGCCATCATGGGTAGTTAATAGTTTGGATGAAACCAACTCAGATGAGCTGTTCAATCTCAACCTTGACTAATTGGGAGACTTTGACGACCATTAGTCATTACTTCTAGTGAATGAGATGGGCCCCATCATCCACAAGGAAGTTATAGACAATGATGTTTAGATTCATGTCCTTAATATCAATGTATTCCCAAGTGAATACATCCAAAAATTTTCACAAAAAAGTGACCAAGACATCTCGTTCCTCTAGATCAAGGCTAAAATTGATCTTGATGATCTTTGGCCTTATTAAAGTGTTAAGCTTGACATATATAGCTCCTTCAACATCCATAACATTGCCTTCCTTAAAACACTTAGGCATGGGAGGGAGTAATTGGTCTAACTCTTTAGGCTCAATCATCAAGACATGCACTATGGGGATGCCAAGGGTTGGGTCATTAAAGAGAGATAGCTCCAAATATAACTAATTAAGGGGATAATGGTACTTAAATTAAGCTCTCATGAGCTTGTTTTAGGTGTTTCTCTCCTTAAATAGGTTGTGTGTCACAACATGAATGTAATAGCACTCGATATCAAACTTAGCTACTCTAGTGGTCTTAGTGGGAGATACATTAAGAGATCTTATACTCCAATAGGAAAAAATAAATGTGAGGGAAAGATCAATTTCTAGGGAGACATCTTGAAAGAAGTCTCCAAGAAGGGAAGATCCAACCTAACATCATAGAGATGAAGAGGGAGTCAACCAATGAGTTTCAAACTCTAAGGGAGTGAATACTGATTGAGTCAACCAATGAGACTAAAAAGTATGGGTTTTTTAGGAGCCTATAGAGCCCTATGAGGAGATAGCCAAAGCCTCACTTGATGGTTTTTTATTTGTATAAATTAATGCCTAGGGATCTAGGTTAACCTCCATGGTATGAACCTCACTTTCATGCATAAATTGAACCATGTGAAACATGGTTGATGTGATGGCCTACATGGCAGTGGTCCAGGGATGGCCAAGAATCATGTTGTGTGAAAGATCTAAGTCTAACACATAAAACTCAATTTTGACTATCTTAGGGCCAAACTTGACCTGAAGCTTCATGTTTCCCATTGGCACATCTATGTTTTTGTTGAAACCAACATAGTTGTGGCAAGAATTAGAGATCTTCTCCTGACTAATCCCAAGCTCATTGAACACATGTAAGGCCATGATATTCAATGCAACTCTTTTATGAATAATGCATATCTTAACTCAAAAATCATCAATGGAGGTCTTAATATAGATGGTGAACTAAGCCCTCTTTGAAAGAAATAAAGCATCTGGAAAAAAAGCATGGTTAAAAGATAAGAAAAGAGGATGAGGGTACTCAGATGTATTGAAGTTGAACAAAAATTTGACATCATCCCATAATAGGACCTCACAAGAGAGACCAAGCTCATCAAAGATGAGACCCCTTTACTTAGGTCAAAGGTGAAGAAGGTCCCAAAGGGAGATCCTATTTGAGAGGCCCTGTAACTCATCCATGATGGAGTAAGGATGTTGTCTATCCTGGGAGGGATATTATGCCAAAATTCAAATCTAACTTTAGGGTTCCCTATCCCCATGGGATGGATAGGAGGCCCAAAATAACTAGTCTCTCTAACCAGGTTAATGACCTAACCCAAACATGTGTTGAAAAACCACTCATACCCAATAGAGGCTATGTCAATAGTAATAATTACCTTACTAATCTCATGCTTAGCTTTCCCTCTTAGGTCAACCTATGAAGATGAGTCAAAAGAGGTAGAAGATCAAGATGGGGAATGATGGGCCTTAGCCTTAGATTTCTTCTTTTTCTTCTTCTTCTCATTATCATGGTTAGGTAGAGGTTACTTGAACACATTCAAATTATGGTTGGGTTTCACAAGTGGATAAATATAATCCTAAGGTGAGGATTGTGTATTGGAATTTTAGGCAACATAATTGTCATCATCATGGCCCTTCATCTAATGAAAATTGTAAAACCTAGTGGGGTCATAAAGAAACACCATTTATGGTTTTGATGTGCTTGACTTATAAGGCTTATTTTTAGTTGGATTCTTGCTCAAATCATTCACATCATGGTTGTCCTTCTTATCCTTATTTTCAAGATTAGAATCAATGACATCATCACTAGTTATGTTATGGTTATGATTTCATGAAGAGGATGACTTTTGGGTTAGCATAGGGCATATTCTTACACACACCTTAAGGACTTCAATATTTAGACAGTCATTAATAGTTTCATCATATGAGGTGGGCTCATTATTTAGGACCTCAAGGTGAACCTCCTACCTCAATGCTCATATGAACATATCATAAAGCTAATCATTTGAGAACCTTATTCTACATGTATGGATGGTTGAGTGCCACCTATACACAATATCAAAGTTTGACTCACACTTGGTCTATGCCATGGAGGCGAGTGATTGGATTTAAAGGTTGAATGGTATATATATATATATAAAAGTACTGGAGGAAGTCATCTAGAAGGAGATGGAAACTAGAGAGAGAATATGGATGCAAATTTTAAAACCAAACAAGAGCTTTATCTCATAGATAATGAGTGAAGATCTTCAACATCATACCTTTGTCCTATTCCCAATCTATACACACCATCATAAATGTCATGATATGATCCATAAGACTAGAATCCTAAGTCAAATTGAACTTAGATAGTTTAGGGATGGGATTAGGAAGGGGAATAACATGCACCCAAGGGGATAGAGGATTCCTATATATATCCTCATAAGCATGGTTGATATCATGTTGACAATGAGCTATGAGAGGAGTCTCATGGTGGTTATGATGTTTTATATGCCAATAGACCTCATCATAACCTTAATCATAGAGGGGATGATGTTAAGGTGGCTCTTGATAAGGGAGATGCTCATGCTAGAAATCATCTCTACCATGTGGTGAGAACAACCATGGGAAGGATATCATTCCTTACAAAGATGATAGGATGACATGGCATACTCATGTAAATGGTCATGATGAGCTAGGTATCCATAATGTTGATCATGTTCCATCAAATGAAGGTTAACTTAAGGGTATTGATGCTTGGGATAAGCATCCCATGTTCATCTAAAACTCTAAAATATGGATTAGGAGGATGGGAGAACTCCTCATGATAGAGATGCCTCACTAATTTGGATTACCTATATCCTATAATGTAAACATAAGGGGGTTCTTATGGTAGAGTCTCCTACCAAGAAAGAGGTGGGGAAGTCATATGAGAATTGGTTGAGGCACTCAAAACTAAATGGGTATAAGCTCTATCTCCAAAATAAGCACACCACCTACTCGTAGGGGGAGAAGGGTGGACTTCATTCACTTGAAGACATCTACAACACTCATCAATGATCACACATATATCATTAGGACTCAATCATAGAAGAGGGTCCCCATCACCTCAAATAAGTGAATGAATCATGGCATGAGGTTGAGGGGAAACATCCTTTGATGAATGAATCTTGGACTAGTGAAATAGGGACCAAGTCTATTGGTTATAAACATACCAATCTTATTCCCTAAAAAATGTGAGAGGGCATAAATCACCATGTTGGGTCAAAGGAACCTCCTAGATCCTATAGTGTCTATGGTATTCCATTGTAGCTATGGCTTACTCATGAGTGAGCTCAGAAATAAGGCCCTGAATCTAATGGGATTGGATTCCCAAGGGCAAGAGGTTGAACATGGGTGCAATGAAATAAGATAAACATGGGAGATAATAAAAAAGGAAAATAGATAGATAACCAATAGGGAGAATAACACAAAACCAAAATAAGATAAAATAACCAAGGCAAGAGTCAAAACATAACTAAAATCAAATCCTAATAGCTAACAAAGGGGAATTGGCTAGGAGAGTTATAAATAGGATATAACTAAAATGAGATCTCACGTGAGGTCCCACAAGAGTGCCAAAATGTAACTACAAGAATTTTAATGGAACCAATAGTGTTTCATAGGGGGGTATATAGGTTACTAAAACACATAACTAAAAGGCTAGAAGGATCAAGGCTTTTATAGGTTACTAGAGATCTATAGAGGCTATTCGGTTTGATGACTTTGACCAAGCTATAGATAGAATTGTAAAATAGGTTAGGGTTAGAATGATAAAACACAAAGGATGCAAGTATCTCTAATAGGTATAACCACAATAAAGCAAGTAACTAAGATAAGAAATTTGTTTGCATATAAATTGTGGAATAATAATGCTAAATAAAAAGAGTTAACAAGAAATGCATAAACTTAAAAAAAGAAATTTTAGGCCAAATTAAAGACTTTTTAGGAATTAAAGACATTTTAAATCAAGGGTTCAAGAGCATGCCTAATCTAAGTTTGAGATAACTCTTTACTTTCAATACTATTATTTCCTAATAGTGCAATTTTCTAGTTTAACAAGAGAGGAGATTATTTATGCAGATTGTATAGATTATATTAAGCATTTATAATTCTAATATGTAATGAGATATGTTTCCAAAGAAATCATGACATGTAAGGGAAGAAATTTCAAGTAATGAAATATATTATTGAACAAATACAAATGCATACAACTTTAGAAACTATCCTAGATAATTCCCTAAACAAGCTAAATCACTAAAAAAATAAAAAACTAGCATACATACTATTCAAAACAAATAGGAATTTTAATTTGCATAGAAAAGTGCCCTTGTATCAAACTAAAAAGAAGTGTGCAGACTTTCTACAAACTAATTATCTAAGATAGGAAATAGTGAAGGAGGAGGATCAGGCTGTGTGTGAGTTGAGTCCAAATCAAGAGCCAAAAGTAGTGGAGGAGGTGAAGGATAAGATACCAACTATGAGGGCACCAATACAAGGAGAAAAAAATAGGTGAAATGGAGTTTTTAAGGAGCTAGGATAAACCAAAAAGCTTTAATAACATTGTAGATAATAATGTGAATCACCAAGATGAACTACAAAATAGTAGGGCATACCTTATCATAATGAAAGTTAAGTGTGCCAAGAATGAACCAGGTAAGATTCAATAAGGCATAAAATATTTGAGTGTGATGATAAATTGGGAAGATCAAAGTAAAAATCTAGGAGAGAGAGGTTAAAATGAATGATGAAGCATCATATAAGGCAACCCTAATCTGCTAAAGGCTAAAAAGTAGCCATTTTTAGCCATTTGAGCCAAAATGGGGCCTTTTTTGCCCATTTTTATGAGCCACGACTAAGAACACAACTTTTGTTAAGGAAACATATGACTTAGGCCATAGGTTTCCTCCCTAAACTATGTCCTAGGATAAATGGCCAGCCCAGGGGGTCAACAAGCCTCTAAAAGGGCCCTAAGAGGTGTTTAGAGGGCCTATCTATACACAAAAGATCAATAAGGTGATAAGGATGTATAAGGGATGAATTTATGATGTTGGAAAGGTCCATATGAGTGGAAAATGTCTCAAAACAAGATAATGAGGGTTGGTAGTCCATATGTGAACTGATGTGTAATCATAGGGAGTAGGGTCACAGGAAGTATGATTACATGGACAACCTCAAATATCCTCTTAAAATAGAAGAATCAATGATTAATTGATTCCTTTAAAATTATATTCACCTATTATATATATATATATATATCTATATAAATAACAATGTATAGGTAACCTCTTAATCCCAATGTAGGTCGACCATTACCTAATGCACTAATTTCATAAGTTACTCATTTATCCTAATAAATTGGACCATATAACCAACTAAGGGGATGTGTGCTACATGTCAGCATCTCCATCAACCCATATAAATTAATATATCATATCCATAGGCATATAACAAAACCCTTATTTGGATTTTAAATTTTCATAGTGAATGTTGATAATATTACCAACTAGTAAATCATGTTTTGGGATGATGAGACTTATTGAACTTAAATATTTATTTGGATGTTGGACCTTATGAAGGACTTGAATATGTATTGGTATGATAGAAATATTTGATTTTTTATCCTTAAATAACCTTAGGTTTAGAATTAAGGATTATATTTAGGTAAGATTTACATTTGTTTGGTTGATTGATAATCATTATATCTATGACATAATGAGAGCTTGTCCTTAAGTGGAAATAATAATATGATACCTTAAAATATATATATATATTTGGAAGATTTTAAATCTATCATAAAATAAATGTGTAATTTAATCACTTATTAAATTACCAACATGTATTATAATATAACCATTTGGAATTGGAAACTATATGGGTAAATAATCACATGTTTGTATGTTGATCATAACTTGGGAGATGAAACCCTAGATAATGAATGCTAAATCTATGTTAAGTAGATGAATAGTTTTAGATAATGAAAATTTATTTATAGATGTTAGATTTAGTACTTCAATAATTTTTTATTTCAAAAAACGTTTGGAAATTGGACACATCATGGTTAGGCTTATGTTTCATTCTTAGTAGAGAACTTATGACCCTTATTCTTCTTTTATGCAATAAATATAAAAGTGGAGTAGTTTTTGAATTTTGAGTATGATCCTTAATCTTTTTTATACATTATTTTGGTGATTTGGTTAATGCATGGTATAAAAATAATCCTTTTTTAATATATAACATTGTGAGCTATTTAGAGTTATATGTGCTTAAAATGATATCATATTTATGCAAGTAAAATGGGTTTGTGAGACTAGGAGTTTGTGAGATGATTGGATAATTTGAGAAACGTGTAATGAAAATATAAATGTGATAATGATAAATATGCAATGTATATTTTGGTATAATATACACAATATGTTTATGCATAAGGGTTATGGTATCTTACAGGGTCACCAACATCTACCTAATGACTAGGTTTACTAGCTATGGCCTACTACTAGAGTTGGAATGCATTTAGAGGTCACCTATTGTTTTAAATAAGTCATGTGTCCATATGCACATATACAAATATATATTATTAATTTTATATAATTATATTTATAGTTCATTATCATATACTGCATTATTGTAGGGAACTACATATTGTTTTAATGACTAATTTTATCCACATGAATTCTCTCTTGTTCCATCAATTCTCTGCATAAACTACCTTCATGAAAGGGTAGGAACATTCTATTGGATGAAAATTTTGTGGGATATACATTAGGATCCATGGTTGGAATAAAATCCCTCTAGTGATGCTCTCCCTTTTCCATTTCAATTGATTTCTTTCTTGAGTGTAGATATTCATACGGGTGCAATGTTTCACTAAGCAATACTCTTTAGTTTGGTATATTTTTATTCCTACCACATTAGGTATATGAGTGTAATCATTGAATTGTAACCATAAATTTATTAAATTGGTATATGTATATGATTAAATTACCATAATTTTATAAACCATAAAGAATCATGCACCTTTATTATGTTTGTACCTAGGAAATTAGAATGGATCTTTTTTTTGTAAATATGGGAAATGAATTTTTGTATTATTTGATGAATATTACCTTGATATGTAAAATGGAAATGAACAAGAAATATATTTTTGAGAAATAAATATTTTAAATCATATGAACACTTAATGTGATTTTTCATAATGGATTATGAAAGCAATAATGGATGTTATACTCTGTAACTATTAAAATAAATATTGGTGTTTACACTAATGTAGCATTTTATGAATTTTTAATTAATAATAGATGGTTGGTAATTTAGGAATATGGATAAATGTGTCATTGAGTCTCATTATCAGTTATCAATTATCAATTTATAAGTTAGAAAAAAATGGCACTTTTTTATGCTATTTGACTGAAAGGTTCCTACATTGTGGTATTAAATCTTAGGTTTAACATTCATACCTAGTCCACATTAACATTTATGAATTGTGTTATTATAATAAGGAAACATGGTTTGTATAATAATTAAAATTATGGTAGCCAATAGGATAAGAAACTTATGAAAAATATTGATCAAATCTTAGCTATAGTAAGTAAAACCTAGGATGTAGTAGGTGCCCTAGAATATCATATTTAGTAATTGAATTTAGAGGTGGTATGGCATGGATATGTGATTTTTATCTAATGAAAATTTGTTTTAGATCATTAGGTTTGGTAAACTAGGGATTTATTTGTGAACTAGGTCCAATAATATTAAGTGATTGTGTAAATCTTTAGTATAACTCTAAATCATAAGTGAATTATTGAGTTCAGATGTGATAAGGTCAACTTGTTAATTCTAGACTTATGTCCATATGAATGTATACCTAATTTATATAGTAGATTTTTTTCATTCCTTATTTTTGATTACTTTGGAAATGTATCACTTCTAATTCTTTTTCATTATCATACTTGCTTTGTACTATGTGGACTAGCTACAATATTGACCTATATACACATTGACCTCTTTTGGCTTCATAGTTATCCTTCTCATGAAAGGTATGACTACTCTCAGTGGATGAGAGATGAGGAAGGGAATTCAAAAGGTTATATAGTGCTCTATCTAATTATTACACACTTAATTTTGGCCTCATTGATGATCTCTTACATTCTCAATGTTCTTAGAAAGGAAAACTTGTTGATCATGTGTACATTTTATGAAAAAATTATGTATTTATATATATTTAGATAAATGTTTACTTAGAAAATAAAATTGAACCGCTTATTTCTAAGGAAGGCCAATAGTTTTGGTTTTTTAGACTACAAAGTAAGCTTTTTATATTTATATATGAATTTAAACTTTGTAATATTATATCACTTATGACTAGAATTCAAATGAAAGGGGTGTACACAATTTTTATAATTCTATTCTAAAAATGTGCTACTTGATGAACAATACATGTTGGAAGAATATGAGGAAGGATTTTTCCTTGTCTTTCTATTTAGGCTATAGTTAGATAATTCATTAGGATAATGTATTTTTCAAGAGGGGAAGGATGTCACATCCTATTTTTATGGTACCATATTTTTAAGCCACTTGATTGAAAATAACATTATATGTTGACACATGACACAATTAATAATGGGAATATTAATTTATTTATTTACAAATAGGGATGCTAATTATTGATTAACTACTTTATATGTTGTGAATCAATTAATTTATATTATCTTGCTTCATATGCTTATGTGATACAATTAATGGAATTAATTATCTTTTGGATAAATTATGTAGAGACTCATTTTTGGTTACTTTCATGCCTAAACTGGGATTCATATCAATTTCTAGCAAACGATATAGTTTAAGCCTAGAAATCACCCGAATCACCCAAATTCATTAATGTAAGAGATTTAATTGATCATAAATATGGTGAGGCTTACTTATTTGGGGTATTACCTTGAATCCACTAATAACCTAGTTTGGTTTTAACCCTAGTCAAATTGTGACCTAACAAATTGATGTTCTTGGCCTATTGATATATTAATACAAAACATTTAAAATAATTTACAAAATCCAAAAAACACTAAAAAAGATCAATTAAAAATAAAATCTCAATTAACTCACCTAAGTAAAAATTCCAAGTTGAATTAGTGAATTTAATTTATCTAAAAAGGTTTTTTTTCAATAAATATGAAGTGAAAGTCAAGGGAGATAATAAAGTGATTTATTAATTCTTAAAATTCAAAAAAGGTGAGTCACAACCTCATAAATATCTAAAGTGAATTGTCATGGATCCATAAATATCTAAAAATGAGTTTTCAAGCCTTAATGAGTGCTTTGAACAAACCCAAGGTTAACCTAACTCAACCTAGGTTATTTTAGATTCAACCAAAGTTATAAACCTAACCTCCATAGGGTTAGAGTTAGTTCTAAGATCTATAAATCCAAGTGCCCTCACTCTACCCAAACAAGCTTTTATGTGTAAGGTTATTCTATAGGAATACCTTTAAAAATCTACAAAAGTAATTTTTTAATGCCAAATTGACACCAAGATTCACATCAATCCAAGCCAAGCAAAGAAAAGCCACATGTGACCATTAGAGAAGTGATACCAACATGGAGAAAAAAATTGATCAAATTATTTAATAGCTTAAACTGAGAAAGAACATATACTATGCCAATAAGTGGACACTAATTTTGACAAGGTAGGTAAATTTTTTTGTTTTTTTATCTCTTATTTATGGTTTGTCCATTATGTTATGTTCCATATAGTTATTAGTCAAGAGCATTTAGTTTTATTACATTTTTACTTGATTCACTAATAATGAAATAATCAATATTTTTGTGCTATTCAGATTCTTAACATACATAATGACATTCTTGATGGGACCCCATATCCTAAATGGCCAAGATGAATGATGTGGAACCTTTAGAATGCTTAAAAAGAACACTTAAATCTTCAAGTTTAGATTTCTGTGTTTAAAATTTCCATCATTCTATTATGTTTATAAATGGTGACTTCACCCTGTGTAATGGCGGCTTCATCTTTTTCATCCCATGTTTGTAATCTTTAATTTTACAAAATCAAAAAATTTACATTAGTAACTTTATATTATTTAATGGTGACATCAGTAAATGGAAATGATGACATCAACCCTACTATTCAACATATTTGATAGGTATATTTGCAAGATATTTCGGTGACTTCACCTAGACTAATCAACAAATTCATTCCTATCTAATGGTGATTTCACCAGAAGCCTATTTTTTCCTATGTGTTCTATAGAGAAAATAATGACTTCACTAGAATGGGCATCTTTACTTTATTTCAAAATTGGTGACTTTGCTCTATGTAAGCATAAACCTGAGAGCTAAAAATGAAATTTTTTTTGTTGGTTTATTTTTTTGACTAAAGATAAGAGAACCTCCTAAAATTTTTGTAGGAACCAAGGTGGAGAAAGATAGGCCTAAAAAATTTTAATTCTCATACACACTTTCATTTTAGTGTTTAAAATTGACCTAACCAAACTTGTCTTTTTGCATTTCAATTTTATAAGAGAAAACAAAGCCAAGGGGTCAAAAATTCATTACCATATGATTTGGTGCTTTTAAAATGAGCATCCACTTTAGTTTAGATCTCTTAAGAGTTTTTTTTTAATTCTTTGTTTATTAACTAGTTTCAAAGTTCCTAGATTAAAAAAAATTTGTTTGTGGCAAACCAAACATTATGTATATGCTCTCCCCTATCCCCTATAGGTAACTTAGGTGACCAAAAGTGATTTGTTTATTTATTTTTTTGTTTATATTATAATGGAAGAAACATCACGTATGATCTCCCCAAACTCTAAATGATTTGGGTGACTTAGAAACAACCTCTAAAGTTCTTATTTTCATTTATTTATTTTCTTGCATTGGCTTGTGGGTGGGAGTTCATCACCTCCACACAAGCTATTTAAGGGTGTGTTGACTGGGGGTTTCATCTCCCAAAATCATACCAATCCCACTCCATGGTGAGGTATATAAATTGGGCACATGATATTGATATTGAATAGTTGTTGACCAATTAACCTGCCAATCCTAACGAAAACCTGAATCAGTTCATGCTAAACATTAGAATTCACTAAGTAGTACAAAACTAAATTCATTATGCAAAAGATTAGAATTTTGTATAAAAATTTAGTGAGTTTGAATCTAATTGAAATAATTCACCCTAATTTTAACCACACTTGGGACCATTTAGTGTGTTTTGAAAGTTATAGATTTTAGTTAACCCCACTTGCTAAATAATATCTTGCCAAATGCTGAGTTCTTTGCACTCTAAATTCATGACACATACCAATGCTTGGGAGATAAAGGGGGGATGAAAAAAATCTACCTACACTTGATCTTTAATTTTTGGATTAACACTTAAATCTTTTTTAACATTGGTATATTAGTGGAAAATTTAGTAGAATCTACACACACCTTATCAGTTCTAGGGATAAGATGTATACTTTGTGCAATTTTTATTTTATTTTTTTTACATGTGTGTTTGTTTATAAAATTATTTGTTTTTCAAGTCAAAATTAGTCTAAAACCTTCATGTTTTTTCATACCACTTTTAGTTAAGAGGTGTTTCTCTACCCATTTTATTTTCACCTTTACTTGGGATTCTATTCCAAAACCATTTGTGTGTCACTAGTTCAATAGGGCATCATTACACTACCCATAATTGTTTCAAAACCTTATCTCATTTGAAACCAAGTTACAAACCATTCATATATTTTATTTCAAAATGTGTGGTTATGCTACCCATTTTAGTCTAGCCCATTTGCCTTAGAAAATTTTGAGTCTTCTACATTAAATTTGAAATTCAATATTTCAAAGTATGAATCCTAAACTAATCAGATTTATGTTAAAGCCTCATCTAATTTGGGATTAGGTGGTATAACTTTTTCATTTGGATTGTGTTACTTTGATTGATTTATTATTTGATCTAAAGACCCTTTACCTAGACTCAGTGATTGTTTATTGTCATGTGCCTTGTTCTAGCATCCTTTATGCCACATTTTTTTTACACGTGCCTTGCTTAGAATTTGTTGTGCTGAATTCTAAAATGTCCTAATTTCATTATCAAAGAGTCTTTGTGATCTAATTATTGAGTCTTTTATAATAAAAATAATAATTGTCTTTATATGTCAATTACCTTAGCATAAGATTGTTTTTTGAGCTATTTATCAAGTTTATCCAAACTAATTGCCTTAGATTTAGATTGAGATTTCAGGTTCTTGTTTTAGATCAACCTTCATTTTTGAGTCTATCTATTTTTTCCATACTAACAATTATAATCTCCTTTGGGAAAATTTTTATTCACTTTAGACATATTTCATGATTTTTATACCTTATCTATATACCTTTGCCAATAATTATAACCACCTTTGGGAAAATTAACACCTTTGTTAGACTATTTCACATTTTTATTCCACCCTTGTATTAGACCTAGATTAGCTATTTTAGCCATTGGATTTCTTTTATAGAGCCAATTTTTTTTTGTCTCAAGCCTTTTTTGTGTGCCATCTTTAGACATTTTTTTTAGAGACCTAATCATATATTTGATCATGCCTCGTTATATATGTAGTGGGACTATGTAAAATCTAGACTATGAGAACTTTATTACTAGTGACCCCTTTGTTCAAGAACTATATGGTGATGATATATCATATCAAATGGATACATATCCATATTATAATAGTACATATGAATAACAAAGGCATGACCCACTATCAAAATAATTGGTGAGTGCACCATCTTATTCAGGCTAAGAACAAGAGTAAATAGTGTAGTACCTTGCTCAAGTGATGCCTATTATTGAATAAAGATAAGAATAATATCCATAATATGTAACAAAACCTATGTAGACAAGTTATGATACATACTTGTTTGATATCCATTTGATATAAAATAAAAACAAAATTCTATTTAGGGTAGTAGAAGTAGGAGCCAAATTCCCACCAGACTTCCCACATGAAAGTCTACCTAGTTTTATTAGAACACCTAGTAATGTGCCTCATAATCAATAGTTTGAACATGCATCAACTAGTTACAATAAAAATTTAGTGTAAATACCTCAATAGATCCAAAGTGAACTTATGAAAGGGAAAGGTCCTATGGGAAATCAATTGGAATAGGTATAATAAGCATACCAAAATTAACTTAACCTAGCTCATAATTTTAGTGCCATGGTTATTTCAAACACACCACTTATAGAGCTAATTCCATCAAC
This sequence comes from Torreya grandis, assembly GCA_037957365.1. Taxonomy (NCBI): domain Eukaryota; kingdom Viridiplantae; phylum Streptophyta; class Pinopsida; order Cupressales; family Taxaceae; genus Torreya; species Torreya grandis. The sequence continues at coordinate 1,292,191 of JARHVA010004790.1, forward strand.
AGGGCCACAAATAGATTCATTGGGATATATAAATTAGAACATAGATCCCTTTAGCCAAAGTGAGCTAGTAGGAGACATATATAATGTCCCAATTTAGATAGAATAAATCATCACTCATATGAAAGACCCCACTCAAAACATTGCAGATAGAACACAAGTGTAATCCAATGTAAATGAAAGTGGGTCTAATGTACCTTTGAGTAACACAAAAAATATTCCTCTATCCAATACCATGAATGGATTGTAATAACAAGGGATAGGTATGCTTATTTACCAAACACAAAAAGTAACCTCCACTCCTCAATCAACTGCTTCCTCATGTCCATAACAAGGGGAAACTATCCAAAAAAATAGATCAACATACCACCTCAACAAGTGTAGGACACTAAACCACCTTAATAGGTGGAAAAAAATGTTCTACCATGATAAGTATATACCTATATACCTCAACAATCATAAATGTTTCCTAATCTACAATGTGTTTCTATTAATCAAAAAGTGCCAGTTAGTCAAAAACAACAAAGTCCAAACCTTCAACAAGTGCCTAACCAATAACATGTGTTTAATAAAAAAAAAGGTCTAATATACAATAGAAACCAAGTTCTAGGCATTATTTGCCTTTCACCCAACTGGTATCACACATATAATAACGATCTAATTTACATCACCTTTATCAGTAGGTTTTTATCCAACAATGTGATCCCTTTATATAATTGGGTTCAATGAATAGACATCAAGTTCCCCACCAAACCCAATAATACCAACACATTTCACTTATCCAAATGCCATAACCATAGCCATAATTTTCCAACCAAGGATATGTAGGCAAATCTAGTGAGAATGGTTTCCAATAAAATCATATTTCATATCAAAAGTACAATCCCAATGTATGGATACACATACCTAGCCATTCAAATAATCAATAAACATTCCACAATATGTCATTCCTTCATACCTTGATCAAGTTAATCCACCTTTAATCACACAAACCTAGTAGCAATAAACCACCCCAACCAACTTCTTTGCCCAAGATTTTTAGAAAATTAATCATGCAATTCAAGTTATTTAGATCAAAATGCAAAAAAATAAGTTCAAACTAGATGAAATATACTTGTATCCATTCGATAGGGATTATCTTCAAATACCATTTCCTTTAGGTTATGAGAGGCTCAATTTTTATAAATATAATGGAAAAGGTGACCCCAAAGAGCATCTAAAAAAATCTTTGTTACTTGCCAACCAGTGGCCTATAATGACATATATTTGCTTCTTCTCTTTCCAAGAAGTCCAGTTGGACAAGCCTTGGAATAGCTTCTAAAATTGTCAAAGAATTATGTACCAGACTTTAATGACCTTTTTAAGAAGTTTTTACAACATTTATCATATAATATTGAACATGAGATTATAGTTGTGAACTTGGACCAAACAAATAGAAAGATAGTGAAAGCTTTGTTACTTATTTACAATGGTGGAGGGCATTTGCGATCCAGTTCACTCATAATTTTATAGATAAGTAATTGGAATTGATATTTACTAGGAGCCTACATAGTGAGATATCTTATCATCTTGATCTACAATATGATCACATGTTTTAAGAGATTATTAAAAAAGGGATACAGATTGATAAGGTCTTTGTCAACAAAGGGATCATCCAATTATCTTCTTTCAACAAGAGCCAAAAAGAGCATCAAGGCCAAAAAAACTAGAACTAAATCCATAACCAAAATTATAACCCTATCCAAAAATTGAATTATGTCATGTACAAATGGTGTAAATACTAGCTATCCATTTACCTCCACCCATTAGAAAACCACCACCTCTATTTATTTAGCCAAGGTATCCATAAAACTAATAACTATAAAATCAATCCCAATTACAAGAACCTCTTATAAGGAGAAGACCATCCATTGATAGATAATTTAGTGACCTCGAGGAGCCTATTGCATTTGTATGCCATAAATTGGTTTAGGAAAATATGATTAGTTATCCTATGCCAAACCTATTCCATGAAGGAATTAATTTTATTGAATGGTACAAAGAACATGAATTTTGTGAGTACCATCATGTCAAAGGACATTCCATATGTTGGTTTATACATCTAAGGCATCTAATTGAGAATATGTTGGAGATTAGAGAGATATAATGAGATAGCCATGCTCTATTATAAGCATAACTTGGGAATCTATCAGAATCTATTTCCTCAACATAAAAATAACCAATAGTAGTACTAATAATAACAACAATAACATCAAATAACTCCACTAAAACATCATCAACACCACCAACCATAGCATCAACAATAGAATGGTTGGAACCAAGGGCAGACTAACTAAACCAACAAAGGAGGCCATCATGCCATTGTGTATACCTATAACGATGTTTTAGGACATGTATCAAGTGATCATGTTTTCATAATTACCATTAAATCCTAGAAAAATACCAATATACCAAGAACCTCACATCACAATTCCTATCAACCAAATAATGCCTACCAACCTCTTTATGCTAGTAATCTCACTTTGGACCATGTTAGCAGCTAGGCTCAACACCACCCTAAGATTACCATCCTAGGCCATATTACCTCTATAGATAATTACCAAATTCATGTACTCAATTGATACTATGAAATTTTAACATGACAAGCCAAGATTACCATCAAAGGACCATAAAAAATACCAAAAATGAATCCACTCAGACCTCCATGCCTATAAAAACAAGCCAATTGCCAAAGCTGAAGGGAAGATCTATGAAATTATGGAGAAATTATAGATGACACCTATATAAATATCCATTATGGATTTATTGTGTACATATAACATCCATAAAAACATACTGAATGAGTACTTTAGCCAATCCTTTATACCTAATGACATCATTCCAAATAAATTTCAAGCCATGGTAGAAATTTTGGCCCCTAGTTAATGACTTACATTTGACTCAAGAGACATGTCATCCTTGGACCATTACACAATAACCCATTATACACCAAGGTTAGTATAAAAAACCATAAGTTTAAATGTGTCCTTATCAATAATGGTTCAAGCCTCAACATTATGTCTCTAAAATTGGTAAATCATCTTAGATATATAATGACCAATTTCTAGCTAGATACCATTATCATCAAAGTATATGATAATGAGGAATGAGAATATCAAGGTATTATTAGATTACCAATGGTTATTATGCATTTGACCCATGTCACTCTATATTATGTTTTGAACCTAGTATTATATTAATTTTTGTTATTAGGTCGATCTTGGATCTATGAAATCAAGGCCATACCTTCCATGCTACACCAATGTATTAAATTTCCCCACTGAGTGATGGAAGTGACTATACCAGCTAATCTCTAGCCTTATCAATATTAAAAACATCTTGAGATAGAGTATAAGAGTTATAATTATCATTTTGGCTTGAATCCTAGGCCTACATCTAACAAAGGAAAATTTAACAAATCCAAATCCATTGAATCAAGAATAGAAGCCATTTACATTGACCCTAAGATCTTAGTTTATACCTCATCTACACCTCCACCAAATATTACCAACCACTTTTACATATCTAATAAAAGTATAGGAGAATACAATACCCATGACTCCTTCCACATTGCCAAGTTTCTATAGAATCTAAAAGCCTATGGGAGATTCAAGGATAAAACTACTCACATGGAATGGCAGACCAATGGAAAATCTCAGATCAACAAACCCATTATTTTAAAATCATCCTCTAGTCTAGAACATAACACCTTAGCCAAATATGATTCATGGATTTATAATAATGATTTAACTAATTGTTACGAAAGTGTAAAGTATTATATCCCTAATTGGATTACGGGTAATAAAGATTACGAAGGTAGAATCCTAGGGATATATCAAAAAGGAATGATCAATCCCATTTCAATGATCGAGTACAAAGGAATCCATGGTATTGGATTTAAACTACTTGGAGGTGACCCCACATACCTTATTTGAGTTCTTACACCATCAACTAGTGAAGACGATGGGAATAGGGATTTAGGGTCTGATTATAACATCTACGGTGACCTTTCCAACAAAAAATTGTTTGACCCATATGTCATTTGTAACATTAACCCTATTTATCACCCTTTTTTACTTACCATTTATTACCCACAATTGATAGACTAGGACCAAAAAGAGTTGACAATGCCATGATACAAGTTTGAAAATGATGAGGCCATTTGTGACTTTATGGGTTTGAGGAATCACATTCCTATAGGAGATCACAAGTAGGGATTTTATATCAAATTAGATCATACCTATTTATGAGATCAAGTGAGCTTCCTTGGATAAAAATAAAAATAAAATCAAACATTGAGGTCTAAAAGTGAAAACCTATTTGAGGCACTTTCAGACTGAGGTAAAAGTAAATAAAAAAGAAAGTCTCTTAGTGAAAACCTATTTTAGGCACCATTATATAAGGATGTTCACCCTTATTTGCATCAAATATAGGAGACCAATAGTCTAAGGCTTATTTATGGATCTAAAATCAGTACCAACGAGTGACATGTTTTTGCATAGATTATTCAAGAGTGCACTGAGGTATTTGTTATGTGGCCTATATCAACATTAAGATATTCTAATTCATCTTATTTGGGAGAATTATATGAGCTAATTTGTCAAGAGGACTTTTCCATTACTAACTGGTTTACCTCCTTGCCAATTATTTTAGAAGATGGTTCTACACTTCTTATGGTAGACACTTTTAAGGTTAATATTGGGACTCCAAAGGACCCAAATTGGATCAAATTAAGTACATTCCTTATCGAGGAGGAAAAAAAGGTTTTTACATCCCTTCTAAGAGATTTCATTGACATATTTGCATGGGCCTATTCAAACATGCCAGGTTTAGACTCTACCTTGGTTGTACACCACTTTGTTGTACATATTGATGCCAAACTAGTTAAGCAAAAGCTATAAAGAATGAATCCTCATATTGATGTGTTAGTCAAGAAGGAGTTGGATAAAATATTATATTTGAGATGTATTTAGCCAATTGATTACTTAGAATGGACTTATAATATTATACAGTTATCAAAAAACCAAAAGGTATCAGAATATGCCCTAATTTCTAGGATATTAACAAAGCTTATCCAAAGGATGAATTTCCTATGCTAAACATTGACATGATTGTTGATTCCATGGCCATATATGAAATTATTTCTCTTATGGATAGATTTTAAAGATATAAATAAATCAAAATAGCATCATAATACTAAAACAAAATAACATTCACCACTCAATGGAGAAGGTTTTGCTATCAAGTGATACCATTTGGACTCAAGAATGTAGGATCCACTTACTGACAATCCATGATAATTATTCTCCATGATATGATGCATGACATTATTGAGGACTATGTCAATGGCATCTTAAGTAAATTTAAGATCCGAGTTGATCATCCATTCATATTGTAGAGAATCTTTGAGAGACTTTAAGAGTACAAATTTAGGCTCAATCCTAAAAAGTGTGTATTTAGTGTAACATTTGAAAAAAAATTAGGCTTCATTATCTCTCATAGGGGCATTGAAATTAATCCAGCCAAAGTTCAAGCCATTACCAAAATGCCACTGAAATCTATATTAAAGCAACTCCATATTTTCTAGGGTAAGATCTAGTCAATTTGATGCTTCATATCACAATTTGCCAATTAATGCCATGTATTTACACACTTTATGAAAAAGGGAATTAATTTCTCATGGAATGAATATTACCAGTAATCACTTAAATATCTCAAGGAATATCTATCCAACCCACCTATTTTATTGCCACATATGCTGAATAATCCATTATTACTTTACCTATCAGTGATTAAAAATGCCCTAGGGACACTTTTTACACAACATGATCATTAGGGTAAATATCATTCCATGTACTACCTAAGCCAAACATTGGTCATATATGAGCATAATTATACATCAATTAAACAATCCTATTTAGTTATGGTTTTTATAGCCCAAAAGTTTCATCATTACATGTTGAACAACAAGACCATTATCATTACCAAATTATATTCACTCAAGTACTAACTTTATAGAATAACTTTACATGGCCACATGGCAAAATGGATCATGCTTTTGAGTGAGTTTGAGATTGATTATGCCAACTAAAAGGCCATTAAGGGATAATTACTCATAGATAAGTATGAAAAATCTCCTCTTTATGATACTCAACCTCTTATATCCATTTTTATAAATGAAGCCATTATGACAACAATAAAAGCATAAACACCTCTTGAGGAATAATATTGGAGAATGTACTTTGATAGTTCATTCATAACTCATAGATCATGTGTCAAAATATTTTTATCACACTACAATTAGATCTTATTCCTAAGTCCTTTTACATTGATTTTACTTGTACAAATAACATGAAAAATATGAATAACTCATTTTGGGGCTTCCCCAATCGGTATAATGGAAAATTCAACATTTACCAGTTCATGATTATTCAAAAATCATCATAAATCAAGTCATAGACCTAGACAAAGAATGATAAGTTGGTACTGTATAAAGACATGATCAAAACTTTTAAATAACAAATTACCAACTTTCACTTTGAACTAATACCTAGAGACAATAACAAAATAGATAATGCCATGGCCATAATTAGCTCCATGATTTAGATTACATATAAACCTAGGGGCTATCAATTTCTTGTGTAACATCTTCTAGCACTGATACAAGAACATGCAACCATTGAGGTGGTTTGTGAGATTGTTGATCCCACGTATAATTGGTATTCAAATATATATGCCTACATACAACACCAAATTATTCCACCTGACCTTTATATCAATAAATAAAAAGTATTCATCTATAAAGCCTACCATTATGCCCTACTTGGATATACCTTGTATTGTAGAAGCTATGATGGAACTCTACTTCATTGTTTATTTTTATCAGAATCTAGATTAGCTTTGAGGTAAGTTCATGAGGGAGTGTGTGGTGCCCACACCAGTAGGGCTTTCCTTACCAAAAAATTACTATGTACAGGTTAGTTCTAGCTGACTATGGAAATAGATGTAGCTGCATATATGAAGAAATGTGTGAAGTTTTGAAAGCATGCTAATTTGATTCATGATTTAGCCAAAAAACTAAAACCACTAATAACACCATGGTTGTTCTTAATGTGGGGACTTAAAATCATACCAAATATTAATCCTACATCTTTAGATGGCCATAAATATGTCCTCACCATTACTAAATATTTCATTAAGTGGGCGGAAGTCATTCCTCTCACTTACATAATTGGTAAGCAAATATCCAGATTCATATTTAACCATCTCATTTTTCATTATGGTATACACTCCAAAATTATATTTGATAATGGAAGATCATTTAAAAACAAAGATGTGAAATCACTTTGTACCCAATACCATATCAAATAAAATTTATTTCATGCCTACTACTCCTAAGGAAATGGCTAAGTTGAGGATTTTAATAAAATCATTATCAATATTCTAAAGAAGATTATCAATGACATTGGTCTTAATTGGCACTTGAAATTGTTTAACACCAGTTGGGCATACCATGTCACATTTTGTACTTTAATAAGAGATACGCTATATTCCCTTGATTATAGCACCGAGGCCATTCTTCCTATCAGGGTCTAGTTGTATTTTATCTGCATTTCACTAAAACACATCATTGATGATGAGGACTACAAATTAACTAATTTTTAAGAACTATATTTTCTTGATATAAATAACATGGCCACCTTGAATAACCTTTAGGCACATTAGAATATATTACAATGTCAATATAATCAACATGTTAAGCATCGATAATTTGGACTTGTTGACCTTGTATTAAAATAAAACTAGAAGAATGTCAATACTGAGATAAAGAAAAAGGGAAACTTAAAACATAATTGGCTAGGACCTTGCATCGTAATTACTAACTATAGTTTTGGAGCATACAAACTCACTACACCAGAAGGAGATTAACTCAATGAACATAATGCACCTCAAACATTTTTACACTTGAGGGACTAAAATTATTGTCTACAAAGATTGTTTAAGTTATGCCATGATATACCTATTATTTGTATAATAAATTATATCATTCCAACCATGCCTTAGCCTTTTTCCATCTAGTTATTTTTACCCACCCCATCACTTTTGGCCTTCGTTTAGATTCATTTATATTTTAGGCACATTCAATGGTTAATATCAGATGTAGTTTCAGAAGTTGTTTGAAATTCAAACTTTTAAATGAAAATATATGAAAATAGTATGAAAATGGTCCTATAAATTACATTCTTCATTTTTTTACATTCTATATCCTTTTTGTGTTATTAATTATACATGTTTATGGGAAAATTAGTATCATTAACCCTTACTATTGTTTCCTAATTATAACCACCTTTGGGTAAATTAGGAATACTATGAAGTTCCTTGTATTCATATAAAATGTGAAATTTGGTTACTTTAGTGTGGCTAATGACACCCAATCCATAGGTCCTCCTACTTACTTGCACAACCCTCATAGGATTTTCTTTCACCAATTCCCAGTCATCCACATCCTTTCAAACTTAACCCTTATAGACATAGGTAGTTATTTCAAGCCTAAATACATCCCCCCAAGTCTCATTCCCTCTAGATAATAGTTCCCAACTTGGATAGGAGCATTGAAACCTAGGGTGTCTTATTTCTGGCACTGTTGTCCAATTGAAAATTTGGTTCAAATGGTCATATGTTCTCAAATCCTTATCTTAATTCATGTCAACCTAACATGAATTAATTTAAACCATGATCATTAAGTTCCCTATAAAATGCCATTAAAATTCCATTTAGAAGGGTTGACACTCATTTACAAGAGAGAAGAAATAATACGAGTGAGTACACTCAAGAACTTTTACTTATTCTTTACATACAACCTTCAAATATTATTCCAAGCCCATTCAAACCCTTACACTAGTCCCTAACCATCTAAAGTACACATCGTTTCATATATATTTGAATTTTAATACATAATTACACCAATCACTTTAATGGGATAACTACATTAGCTTGATCCCTCCTCAGAGTATTGGTATGTCAGCAATGTACAGTGCATCCAACATATTTTTTACACACTAACTCCTTCCCTCTCTTTCCTAAATTTTCCTTCAAGTTCAAGCACAAAGAGCTCATAGGGATTTTGAAGATTAAAACAAATGCATAATGAGCTCTGTAGACTTCCAAGCTTTGATATTTCAATGATAGGGTAACACAGACCTATCAACCTAAACCCAAAAAACTTAGATCACTTAGACAACAAAATTGGAAAAGGACTACAATGCTAAACATAAGGGTGTCCCAATTTTGTTTCTCCTATCCAATCAAAAAATGAAGTCTAATAACCTATTTTTGACACTGTCCCAATCTTCTACCTAAATTCTCAGACCCTACCTCAGACTGAGAAAGTCATAATAAGCTAAGTCATATTTTCTCTTATTTATTACTATTTTTAGAAAAGGTAAAAATATGATCTATTTACATAAATCAGTGGCTTAATTATTGCACATTATTTATTGATTTAATTTACTCCATACCTATTTATTAATTAGGAATAAAACTCCATTATTCTCAAAAATAATAAAACGTTTAGTGAACCTAACTTACTTTGAATTTCACATAAAAACCCTATGGTAAATTATTTCTAATTTTTTTCCAAAATTTCCTAATTTTTATTGTATTTAAAAATCATAAATCTAAAAATTAATTGCAAAATTATGATATAATTTGTTAAAACCCTAGTTTGCACATACTAAGTCCTTTTTGCATACAAACACATTCCAAACACTATAAACAATATATTGCTAATTTTAGAAATATTTTTTGATTTTTCCAAAATTTTTAAAGAAAAATTATAATTTTTAAAAAAATTTATCATACTAATTTTGAAAAATTCATTCAATAATCCCTAGTAACATTAACTATCTCCCATTACTTTTACAATCATTTTCTAAATTTTTAGTTGCATATCAAACTTAGATAATCAATTTTAAATTCAAAAAATTCATAGTATTTTGCATAAATATTTTTGAAAAATCCTTAGTTGCATATACTAGCACCTCTTTTGCTTCTTGAGGTATCACCTTACATGTTTGGGAGCTTCGTATCCTTTTTTCACAAATTCCAATTAGCTATTTTTAGGAATTTACATTTCTTATATTCAATACTTTCATTTTCTAGCACATTGCCTATTAAAACTTATTACAAAACATTCAAACACATTATAAATTTTTTTCCTACTTTTATGATGGCCCAATATATAGGTTTTGATGAAATTGATAAAATAAAACTTCAATAACTTTTAACAAAACATCAAAATATGCAAGATGACATGCTTAAAATTATACAAGAGGAACAACAAAAAATGAATAATGGTCAATCTTCTTAAACCATAGAGCAACCAATTGAAAATGAAACTATAGGGGCAACAATGTCTAAAAACCCTCTATAATAGCCAACCTACCTCTATGCTACTATTTATAGCTAGTACATCCCTCTCTCATGATGTGGTAGCCCTTGTGCAAGAGATAAGATCTCTTCAATTTAAGGTGATACATCTTGAGAAAGGTACCACTAGACCTACACAGGATTTGGATTCTTTTTCTCTTTTTCATACACCATTAGCATGCCATATTGCTTCTACACCCTTGCCACAAGGTTTTGTTCAACCCAAGCTTACTCTTTATGATGGCAAAGGTGATCTATAGATACACTTGAGAGCATTTCATGCATCATGCTTGGACTATGTACCCAATGATTGGCTACTTACCAAGCTATTTCCATGGAGCCTAAAGGATTATTCTTTACAATGGTTCTATAGTCTATCAAATTAGTTAGTTCATGCATTCAATATTTTAGCTGACATGTTCTTAGCATACTTCAGCATTAACATTGGTGTTAAGGTTTCATATGCTCAAATTGCTCAACATAAACAATGACCAAATGAGCATCTCATGGACTATGTTCTTTGGTATAAGACCATCTTGGCTAAGATGACTAATCCCATGGAAGATCAAGAGTTACAGGACCTCTTTAAATAAAGTCTTCTACTAGAATTACATGAATCTATTATGTTTAAAAGACTCTCTTCCTTCACTAAATTATGTCATACACTGAAGGAAAGAGAAGTGAAACTCATGTCAATGGGAAAACTCAAGTATATAAGCATTCCAGACGTAACTAATAAGATTAATAATAAAGTCCCATATAAGGTCAAGTTGAATGATACAAAAGGTTAGAATCAACCTATAGTAAATGTAGCTTTAGAGCCTCCTCAACGTATAGTTTTATCAATACCCCCTCGATGTACTTTTTCACATCTTCCAATTCCTCCATCAAAGGTTTTACAATAGCTTTTGGATTGTAATATCATATCTCTCCCTCCCATTCAGGAAGTTGATCCAGCCAAATCTCTTCCTAAGGGATATAATCATTAGGCATTTTGTAATTACCATAGGGCATCAAGCCACACTATAAATAGATGCATCAGTTTAAAATATAAGATATATGACTTGATAGATGATAACCTCATTGATCTTGACACTTTAGTTGAGCCTCCACAAGCAAAAACAACATAGGATAAAACTTTGAAAATATTCTCAACTCCATTTCCACATCATTCAAAATAAGATACAAGGGACACATCAGGGGTTCACCATGCATATCATGCACATCCACCACCAGTTACATACTAGGCACCTTTAGTTGAGTCACATCCTTTAAGTGGTATGATCAATGTGTATGAGTCTAGAGTTCCAACGAGACCTTCAATATCTTTCTCATATTAGTAGATTGTGGAGGATAATTCAAATTATAATGCACTCTTTATCAGATCACGTATTCATAATCAACCGATTCATAGTATTCTCATTGATAATGGTTATAGTGTCAATATGTGTACCATTAATTATTATATAATTTAGGCTATTCAAAGAAGGATATCACCCCAATAGATATAGTAATCAATGGATTTAGTGGGCACATATAGAGTTCATTGTGTGAGAATATACTTCCTTTATAGACTGGTCTAGCACATGTGACCAGACATTTCACTATAGTTCCTAGTGTAAGAGTTTTTGATATGTTACTTGGTCACCCATGGATTCAAAAAATTTGAGTAGTACCATCTAAAGTTCATAGATGCATGAAATTCATTCATGCTAATCAAGTTATTACAATTGGTGGAGTTTTTTATGAATTACCACTACCCACTTTAGAGCCATCTACTTTGCAGTCATTGGTTCTAGCTTCTCCACCAGTTTTAGTTCTTCCTCTGGTATATATTTAGACACAATTAACACATCCATCACTAGTATAGAGGGTTTATACACCACCATATCTTTGGGATTCTAGATAGCTTCTAGTTATAGTTTTCACACCTAGAGTAGTTTCATTGTGATCACATGGGTCTACACATAAAGCACATGTTTAGAGATCATCTCCTACTTCTAGATGGGTCCCTAAAGCCCTATAGTTACATCCAATTTTTATAATTATAGAAGGACCCCACAGTTAGTTTCTACTTCAAATAATTTAGATCATCTACAATATATATAACTTTTCGATCCATAGTCTCAACATTTCATCATGCTTCACATTCATGCATGATTCCACTCCTTGATACAGGACACCATAATAGGGATTCTCCCATGAGACTCATCAATTAGTGTCATCCTATCATAGCCCACTCGTAAATAATATCTTTTTCTTGTTTTTATATAATTTAAATATTTTCATATATATATATAATAACATTCAAAAAATTTCAAAATACAAAAACATTCAAATAATTCAAAAATACCAAAAACATTTTGATTGTAAGCATTATCCATACTTTAGATTAATACTATCATGCTAAGATTTACATTTGTTGTTTCATGGTATTATATGTTGATTTATCTACATTACCATGTTTCACTTAATCTTCTTTGAGTGTGTGTAGTGACATCCATCTACTTGAATGCTTCACTCTACCCATTGAGGGGGCATTCCTACTTCTACATTTGAGACACACATCACTATACATACCCATTGGGGGCATCTTCTACATGACAACACCATTCAGGTTATGCCAATCCTACACTACACACTCTGAGTTATCATAATGATATACATTAATTACCAAATTACATAGATTACTATATTGACATTTCACTAGTATCTAACACTTATGTTAATCTTAGCATATACCTAGTCTTGTACTAAACATGTCTTTCATACTTTCACTCTTGATTTTATTAGTTAGAAGTGATTATATCTTTCCATTTATTATATACTTTCCTTTCTTGCTTTATGTAGCTAGATATGATTGTATTTCTATTTCCAGTTTTGTTTATTATGTGTGCTTTAGGACATCTACCAATGTCCATTGCTTCTATTTGTGTGTGTGTACCTTTGGACATTTTCCAATGTCCCTTATTTGTAATATTTTATATGTCTGTGGCCCTCATATAAATATTTTATCATTTGAAATTATATGTGTATGTGGCATTTGAACATGCCTTATATGTTTGCTTTCTAGTTTGAGTGACATGTGCCCATGTCCCTTATTTGTGTGGCTCCTTGGCCGACCTTGTATGCTTCTTACTTCTTGATTCTTGCTTTATATGATTTTTGCTTGATTGATTGTCCTTGTTTACAAATGTCATGATCCATATCATACATATGCCTTGATTTATTAGATGCCATGATGGACATCATGATCCATCACTTTCCTAATAACTAACAACTAACATCTAACATTTCTAGTTCTAGTTCAATACATCACATATGTTTTTACATTGTTATATCTATCTAGGCATAACCTTGTTGATCTAAAAAATCTCTCAATACAAACATTGCTATATCTATAGATATCTTGTCAAATATAATTGCTATATCATGTATCTATGCAACACAACACACTTGTAGGACTCTTTTCTTCTGAGGGTAGTCATTGTAGGTTCATCATTTCTACCCTTAGAAAAAGGAGCAAAAAATAGGGGTTTTGTCATAAAGATCAAAACTCTTAGTAGTTAAAACAACATAATTCAGATCACCAGTTCAGAATCCAGAGGTTAAACCAATCAAAATAGAATAGAAAAATAGTGACAATTCTAGATAAATAACCAGTTTCAACATAGGACAATAGCACCAAAAATAGATAGCAGTTCCAAAAACAAGGGTGTCATCATTTTGGTGCACTTGTCTAGGAAGAAATAAACCCAAGTTTTTCAATAATAGGCAAAAAATTTAGCTTAGCTATAGTTTTTGCACATATTGATCAACTAGAATTAGTAGGTTTAGTATAGTTTTCTCAAAGAATCTAGATATAAGGGGTATCATGCATGATATGATGGCTCCAACTTCTAGTTTTAGATTAGGTAGTTGACAGAACTTCTAGATAAGAATCCATGTTCCAAACACCAGTGATTAGGGGAAATGTACATGACATATTGGTCTTCTTTTATTTTCAAGTTCAGTTTATTACCCAGGTATTCTTAGTAGTTCCATGCCTTACTCCATCTATAGGTGGTTGGCATCATTCTCAAGTTGAAATTTCATAAAATTTTAACTTATTGAGTACCCAATTTAGCTTTCACATAATCATATTGCATCAATTTTAGAGTGGTTTTCATACAATCCTAACCTCCATATTTTGAAATTGCCAAGAGTGGCTTAGTTTCCAACATACATTTGGCTATCCATGCCACATTGTTAGATTTTTATAGCATCCATGGGCTCCATGAGCCATCTCATATGACATATAATCTAATACCGGTATCACTTCATAGCTTCACTTCATAGGGTAATGATGGAGCTAAAGGTCTAACCTTTATATTCTTTATCCACCTACTTAGAGGGATTAGACACACAATCTAGACATTAATTATCACATGCATGATCATATAGCTTCACTTAGTAGGTGATGATGGAGCCAAAGGGATATATTTTTTATTCTTGAGCCATTTTCCATGGAATTGAGTACTCAACTCCATTCATGATTTAAATTTTGGTATAACATCATATAGCATAGTTCAACATTACTCAGCCTTACTCAAGATCACAACATGTTTTGTATTGGTTCATGTACTTAGTGAGGTGTATTCATTCATTTATCTTCTTTTTTATTTTACTCAACTTTTTTATATTATTATTTTATATCACATATAATAAGAATTAATCTAATCTTTGATTCATTTCACACATTCACACTTACACAACATGCTATTTATACACTATCCAACATTACTCAACATCATGCAAGCTTCATGGGATTTAACTTTATAGGTAAGTTCAAGTAAAATTTTTCTTTTTTCTTTTATCCTAGTACTTTAATTTTCTACATCACTAGAATAAAGTGGGGGGGGGGGGGGAATGTACTCATATAAAATATGAAATTTGGTTACTTTAGTGTTGCTAATGACACCCAATCCATAGGTCCTCCTACTTACTTGCACAACCCTCATAGGCTTTTATTTCACCAATTCTCAGTCATCCGAAACCTTATATACTTAACCCTTATAGACAAAAGTAGCTCTTCCAAGCCTAGATCCATCTCCCCAAGTCTCATTCCCTATAGATAATAGTGCCCAACTTAGATAGGAGCATTGAAACCTAGGGTGTCTTATTTATGGTGCTATTGTCCAAGTGCAAATTTGGTTCAAATGGTCATATGTTCTTGAATCCTTATCTTAATTAATGTTGGACTAACATGAATTTATTTAACCCACAATCATTAGGTTCCCTATAAAAGTCCATTTAGAAGGGTTGTCACTCATTTACAAAAGACAATCAAGAATACAAGCATGTACACTCAAGCACTTTTCCCTAATCTCTACATAAAACCTTATAATATTATTCCAAGCCCATTCAAACCCTTTAAATAGTACCTATCCATATAAAGTACACCTAGTTTTGTATCTAGTTGCATTTTCATAAACAATTGCACCAAGCACTTTAATGGGAGAACTACATTATCTTGATCCCTCCTCAGAGTATTGGTATGTAGGCAATGTGCTAACATACGGGGTGTGAAGTGCATTTAGCATATAATTTACACACTAACCCCTTCTCTATTTTCCCCAAAATTTACTTCAATTTCAAGCATAAATATCTCTTAGGTCTTTTTAAGATTAAAATAGATGCACAATGAGATCCATAGACTTTTGGGCTTTGATATTTCATTGACAAGGTAACACAAATCTGTCGAGTAGAACCTAGAAAACTTAGATCACCTAGACAATAGTGATAGAAAATGACTACAAAACTAAATAAAAGGGTGCCCCACTTTCAATGTTCTTATCCAATAAAAAATGAAGTTTAGGAACCTATTTTTGACACTATCCTAGTCTTGTACCTAAATTATCAGACCTTGCCTTAGACCAAACAACTTATAATAAGCTAAGACATATTTTCTCTTATTTATTACTATTTTTAGAAAAGGGAAAAATACAATATATTTACATAAATTAGTGGATTAATTATTTTACACTATTTAATGATTTACTTTACTCCAGACCTATTTACTAATTAGGAATAAAAATCCATTATTCTAAAAATAATAAAACATGCCCCATCACCTTGCCATCACTATGCCATACCTTGACATTTACCTATACCTAAACTTATTGGTACTTAATTAGAAGCATCTCTATAGGTGGAACTATAGTGAATTTAGGTCTATTTTAGACCATGTAGGGAGCACTTGATTTACACTGAGGTTAGCTCAGTCACCCCTTTACCACACACCATTTTATGAGAATTTTAAGACATGAACTCATTTTTTTACAAGTTTGGGCCATGTTGTATCTCATAATTATCCATTGAGTTGAGATACCATAAACACCAAAACATCAGAAACATTTCCTATCTTTATTCATTATAGGTAGAATTATAATGGCTTGAGGCCCATTTGGACTATGTAGGCAGTGCTCAATTTTAATTGAGGGTAGCTTGGTCACCCTTAATTGAATGATCTCACCATTTTACAAGAAATTTATGATTCAATTATATTTATATTTTATGATTTATTTAGGTTTGAACACTCTCACTATTTTATGAGTAATTTAAGTTTAAACACTCCATTTTTCAAGTAATTAAAGTTTGAACTCTCTCACCATTTTGCGAGAAATTTAAGTTTGAATGCTCTCACCATTCTGTGAGTTAGAATATCTATATCTTGTAATTGTCCATTGACTTGAGATGCCTATAAAATTCCAAAAACATTTGAAATAGTTTAAAAAACCCTTAAACATTTGAAAATACCTAGGAAATCCTAAAAATCATAAAATCATGAAAATTGGCTTAGAATTCCATGCGAGTTATAAAGTTGTCAAAAAATTTTAGAATGAAATTTCTTATCTATTCAGATCCATTTTTAGGCTACTTGACCTTTTTCCCTCTCATTTTT
Source organism: Torreya grandis (assembly GCA_037957365.1). Taxonomy (NCBI): domain Eukaryota; kingdom Viridiplantae; phylum Streptophyta; class Pinopsida; order Cupressales; family Taxaceae; genus Torreya; species Torreya grandis. The sequence continues at coordinate 1,309,598 of JARHVA010004790.1, forward strand.
GGAAGAACTACATCAACCTAAAGTCCACATGGACTATGTAGACATCACTTGGATACATGGGGTATCTTAAGTTAACTTGATCACCATTACTTATTCACAACCAATTATTTACATTAAGGATTTTGGGTCTTATAGATATTTCATAAGTAATAACTTATCCTTTAGTTTCCCCATCCTTAATGTTCTTTTATGCTCTCTCCATTTTATGAGCAACCTATTGATATATTTTTGCCTTTGGACTTAAAAAGAATAAACTTCTACTTATAAACATTTGGATAGTGTCCTTGCCATCTTCATGAGTCTTTGAGATGTCATGGAAGTCTAGGATAGGGTCAGTTGTCATTAGTTTCATAGACAATATGTTCATATGGTGTGTTAATGTCAAAGAGTGTTATGGTAGTCACCATCTCATCTTATTTTGGACTTGTGACAATGTTCCATATTATGTTGATCATGTCTAAGAATCTACACTAAGTCATATTGTGACCTTCCTTGTCTAAAATCACACATAATGGATGACCTATGTTGTTGTAGTCCATGATCAATCATGTGTTCATGAAAGCATACCAAAGACCTATAGAATGTGGTAAAATCAAGGAGATTAGAGCTAATATGAAGTAAGAATGGTAAATTTTTTTAGAACATTTAACATATTTTAAGGGGTTTTAGAAAATATTAAGGTAAATACTTCAACTGTAATTTGATTTGATATCATGTTTGTATTGCTTGGGAGGGATGTTCAAACCTTGTGAATAGTGTTAATAGACCCTTAGGACATTATTCAGCCACCAAAGTCACCACCAAGGGTTATTGAAGAAGGATGAAACCATCCTATTTGATATAAATAGTAGCATATAATGGATTGGAGATCCTAAAACATGTTCATCAACCTAGTTTTAGAGTTCTAAGGAGGTTGAATGGCTAGTAGCAATTAGAATGAGATTAACTACCTTGTAGGCCTACTTGGCCAATGTGAGAGGATCATAACAAGTTTTGAGATATATAAGGTGTATAAAAAAGGATTTTTTGAGAGAAATTAAGACACCTAATCTATCTGAGAGTCAAAAATGTTGTAATGACTATGTCATAGCTACTAAAATGTCTATAGGCTTAGACCCTCATACACAAGCCTATGTATGAGGATAAGAGGAAATGTTTTTATATGCTAAGATAGGTCAATTAAGTTTGTAAGATATTAATAAATATATTTAAATGAATATTAAGTTATATCAAGGTGTTAATGAACTCAAAAGGCTCTCAGTCATCACCTTCAACCATACTTTGAAAAGGTATGAAATGCATGTATGCTGTGAGGATATGAAGTCTTGAAAGGCAATGGAGGACAAAGAATACCAAAGTATCTATACTATATCAAAGATCCTCAAATTCTCAGATTTTTGTATAGAAACTCTAAATTCCATACACAATCAAGTCCTCAAAGTAACCACCTACAAGTTGGTCTAGACAACTCAATTGGTCTACAAACTTTAAAAAAGGGGCATAGTATATACAATGGGATTGATGATTAGATGAATGGAAAAATTTAGAGAGTCACATAAATTAATATAAACTCAAAATAGGACTAGAAAAATTGACCTAAACAAGACTCATTTAAACCTTGTATACACATAATTTATTTGACATCTATAGGTCTCCTAAAATGAGAGATGCTTGTTTGATTTGAAGAAGAATAGGTTATTGGGAAGAAATAGTCACATTAAGAATGATTTTTATAAGGATATTATGATATATTATATTTATTAAAATTAAAAAAAGGATGGAAAATTTTATAAGCCTATCTAGGCCTACTAAACCCAAGAGCCAACACACAGGCGTGTGTGTGTATAGTTATAAGAGTGTATTTATTGCAGGTAGGATGGATAACTAAGTCTAAAAAAGGTGATGGAAGATCTAGAGATAAATTAAATGAGGGTTAAAACTCCTTTAGAAGTGATAAAATTGGAAAACATAGGTTACCAAGGTAGTTTTCATCAATTGGTTTGAAAACTTCAGCATAAACTAATGATGGTCATAGTAGGTCTAAAGAGAAGGAATGGTAGATACAAAGATATAGGCCACTATGAGAATATTTATAGGGTTGAATTTGAATATAATATATGATATGAATGATTTGAGACCACCATAATCACCTATAGGTCATCTTATGCCTTAAAGATTAGTTTAGGCCTATAAGGCCCAAAACCTTGCATAGGCCCTCAAACTTCCAACTCCACTCTTGTGATAAGATGAGTTACTTAGAAAGATGTGGAGCTATATTATGTTGAATATTGATATTATAGGTCTTAAAAAATGTTTTTTAGGTAAGGGAAGACAAATAAAGTGCCTTTTTAGCCCAATAAACCTCCTTAAGCTCTCCCATCATGGACCTGCCACCTAAGAGGTAGATTGAGAGGATAAAAAATTTGTGAAAAATATGCATGGGGCATAGTGATATTAGGGAAATTTTAGGACCCCTATGTAATTTACATCCATTATAGAGAGATAGATTTAGGGGGAAAATTTTATAAATGATCCTTAAGACTACATGTATACCCAAATTACCTAGAAGAAACCTGAGAGGTACAACATTTTAATCAAATATCATCAAACAAGATGCATGGGAATAAGATATATTAGGGAAATTTGAGGGGGCATATGCAATCAATATTTATGGCATTAAGTATTCAATCTAGGACCTATGTTTTATGAACCATCATTAGGATGGTAGGCCACTCTAAACCCTCCAAAACCCTCATAGAGAACACAATGTTTAAGAAATTTATCATAATGGATAAAATGGCACTAAAACACATTGAGAACACACATAGGTCCTATTTTCCCCTTATAGGCTAGGAATAGTGGCATGCATGGCATAAAATATGCATGGAAAAGGCTTATAATATTTGATTTTAGGACTATTTTCTTGATTCATAAGCATGTTTGAGCACCTAAGTGAGTTAGAAGGCCTCTTAGACCTATGTAGATATGTAATGGTCTCTAATAAATCATTATTATATCCCTACAGTGGTAAAAACAATCCTAATGATCAAACTTGAAGTTAAGTGGAGAGGTAGCCCTCATTTGCATTGAGAAGGGAGTGTTATAGGTCTACTCACATCGTGAAAAGGATCTCTAAGTGAGAGGCATCCATATATCAACCTCTCCATGTCATTATCAAACTCAAAATTCACTTGAAAATGTCTAAGTCTTAGGTCTCTCTATAATTAAGGTTACAAATGCATTGTATGGGCTATACATGACATGAAGGGTTGTAACTAGATGAGTAATGGCCATGTTTAAACATGTAACTACCTTTCCAAAATAGGTGCATGATCTCTTATTGATATATTTAATAAGACTCTTCAACCAAGATCTCTCCATGAATCCATTATCATAATCATGAAGATAATGCATTGCAAACAAAGAATACGCTATCTATTATCTACTCTATTCTATATCAAAAAGTTTATTATAGAGATGTATAAATAGGAAGAAGATAGGAGAATATTGAATATCCTATGCATGTGGGTATAAATTCCCAAATATAGGTGGAATTAAGACATAAACCCATCATCCTGATGAATGTGGGATAAAAAATCTCCAATGAAATAATACCTAAATAAGCTAAAAAGTAGGAAATTAATATCCTACACCAAGACCCTCTTAAGTGTAGTTTAGGTGGGTATAATAAAGGATGCACTGTGAATACACATGTCCCTATGTATGTCAATCCATCTTGTCAGAGTACATAGATGTCAAGTCTATATAACTGCCAAGTGAAAGTAGGAATGGTGTTGAATACGAGGATCATTGAAGATGAACACTGCCTCCAAAATACTGGGTAGAATGATGAACCCGAGGAACAATTACTTGAACACCCTCCCAAAAAATGGTGATAAGTGAGCACAAAGCTAGGTGGGGATGAAACACTGGTGTCACTAGTGAGGAAACCACATTGGTGTCACTATAAGAATCACCTAGAAGGCCATAAAGTCAAGTAAAAAATACTCATATGGGTTTTGGCAAAAAAAGTGTCTGAATAAGATACCCATGTACAAAGGAGGAATCTAAAAAACACTTAAAGTGCAAAATATACATATAACTCTCATAAAGTGGATAAAAAGAGAAAACCCATAGGAACCCCCTGCCAAATAAGAGAAAAGAATAAGAAAGAGCTAGTAAACCCCCCAAATATGATGTTAAAGTGGTCCATACTCTCATTACTTGTAGATCATGAAGGAAATCAATTTGTATGAGTGGTTTAAATCCACTACTTGATCACAAAACAAATGACACTGGGATTCACTAAAATAGATTCAATCAAGAAGACCATCAGTGGTGATGAAAGTATAAAAGAGTACTGCATGTGCAAGGAACACTCAACACCTAAGAAGTAAAATGTATACTACACCCCCATACTACTGACTAGGTGGAGTGATGACAAAAAGATGTATGAACACCCAACATAATGTTAAATGGGTGGAGTGGATGAAAAAGGTCTATACGAATGGTCCAAATCCACTAATCAAACATCAAACAAGATGACATTATATGCACTAGAATATATCTATATCATGCTAAAATAGATTGCCAAACTATTAAAGAAGATAAAATGACACCGAGATTCACCAAAATAGCTATAATTCAAGAAGTGGGAGCCTTTCAACTATCAAAATGGTGGTTTAAAAAATATATATAAGGTCTCTCAATGAAGATGGCTTTAACAATGATGGAAGAGACAAGCAACTAAAGTAGTGAAAAGGTGCTTAGAATAGAGCACACAAATGGATGAGGTTAGAAAAGGCTGAATCAACACACCCCCTATGACACTTTATAAATCAATATGAGTACAATATATCCCATACATAAAAACATACCAAATAGAAAGAAGGAAGACACTGAGCTTCAATAGAATAGCTCTAAATAAGGAGACTATCGACCTGTCAAAAAAACCATCAAGTATAATGAGATATGCTTCAAAAAATAAGGGAGCAGAAAAGTGTCTCTAGAGAAGAAGGCAAGGTGCTAAAAAAGGGGCCTTGATGGAGACATGACACAAACTACAAGTGTATCAAAGTGCCAATGCATAAACTAGAATAGATCATGTTATGGTATAATAGAAGAGTGTGGCAAATGGCAAAAAAATCCATCATGTATATATAAACTAACTCAAAATGATCAGCTACCAAAAAAATGACAATCTAAAAACCACATGCAAAGGACATCAGACTAGTTAAAAATGCGTTCAAGATAATGAAAAGTGCAAGAGTGGCATAAATAATACAATGTGGGCCAAGAAAGAGTAATGTGGGCCAAAGCTCATACAAATAAGATGTCGGTTGTAGTTGAAAATGCATCCAAAATTATAATGAGATAACAAATCTGCCATGGTTATTGTATAGACCCCCTCAAATTTGGCACTTTACATTTTAGTGTATTTTTACAAAATAAATGACACTAATATATCAGACATAGAAAACATACACTTTTCAAAAAATAACACTTGATTTTGAGTTACCAATTAATATATATAGTTTCTACAAGGTTATCCCATCATAAATGGGTCAAAAATAAAACATTGCACCAAAAAATATTAAATGCTTGGAGAAAATTAAACTATTTATACTAGATTTAGAAAAAATAGATTTGAAGGAAATTTTCAACAAAGGAAAATAACAATCTTCCACATAGATTAATCTTCCATGCTATTTTTTCACTTTAAACACAAGATCTAATTTTTTTCCCTTGATCGCACATAAAAAAATAGAATCATAGGATTGAATTTAGAGCCTCATATTTCTTTGGATTTTGATGGAATATTTACTATGACCACTTTTTGGAAACCTCTTTAAGTCTTATTTCCAGTTGTGAAAGAATATTTTGAATTAGACACCTATGTGAATAAAAAATGATCTGCAAGATATTCATGATTTTTTGAAAAAAACTTTTTAATTTCTCCAAAAAATTATATGGAATCCCCCTAAACTAAAGAGTAGGGAAGTAATATCCTACACAAATACTTACTAAATATTAGGGGCTAGTGGACTAGTTTTAAAGAGCATGGTACCTTCATGAAGTCAATTATGACTAGAAATAGATCATGCACAACACTTCTACATCAAAATGGCTCATTAAAGACCTCAATTATGTTAAGATCATACATGGGATAAGGAATGTGGGATATCCTCCACCCCTCATTCATCTTTGTAACTATTTTTTGATGGATGATGGTCATTATGACCTCTTAACTCCATCTCTATGCCATATTCCCCCATCTATCTCATTTTCTATAAAATGGGCTTCAAAAAAATATTATATTGATCTCTTTGATAGGTAAAAAAAACTCTTCCCATTTGTATCTTAAAGGATTTGAACTAATATAAGTATTGATTCATCCTTCTCCATACTATTTTCTAATGTGTTCAATGATTGTTTGATTTGAATTAGAGGTTGAATTACTTCTCCCTTTACAGTTCCTTGTCTCTCACCTAGATAATAGTGGATTGGTCTTATGCAAATCACATGGTGTGTGAAAGTTCTCATGTTTATACTTGTAGTGGAAACTAATTCATAATGTATTCCATCAGACCTTTCATTCATCACCCTTAGGTTATATGCATTTTACATGGCCTCCATGTGAAATACTGATGTATAGGAGTCCTTTTGGAGAGTGTGTGTTAGTGATTATCCCTTATTTTATACATAAGTGTTGTTAAAATATTAAGTAGAGGAGACATAATACATTGGTTCATCACCTCCTATAGTTTAGAATTTGTTTTCAAGTCTTTTCTATCCATTTTCCTTGGCAAAATAATCAGGCTTAGTGATTTGAGCACATATGATGCTTCAGGGGAGCTAGCCCCAAATCTTGAGACTCACCTCATTCATTTGGCTACCCAAATCTATAGGTGATTAAATTATATCAGTTAGATGAGGTAGGTTTGAAACCCTTACCTCAATGATGCAATATAGATTAATAATAGTTTTAGGCATGCCCAATGGGACCAAATTCAAGGATTTTAGAGCACTTACTCTCAACATTTGGTAACCTCAAGGATTTTTAGAAATTTTAGTGGCATATTTTCACTCAAGTTTCATGCCAAATGTCATCACAAGGTCTTCATCCAAGGGTAAGGAAAATAAATTTTTTGAGTTGTCTTTTGAATTTTCTAGAAGGAAGAGTTACCCTAGGATCAATCCCTATCTCACAGCCCCTAATGCTCCTAGCCCTATTCAACATAGCATTGTTGCAACCCCTACATCTCCAATGACTAGACCTAGGAACTAGGACTTTGTATTCTTCAATGGTGGAAACCCTTTGAACCTAAACCAGTTTTAAGAGATTCTTATTTCTGCCCTCAAAATCCTCTCATACTTCATAGGAGAGAAATCTACCACTCCTATTAAATACATTAGAGACATTGTAAACCTTTATTTTGTGCATAATGTGACTCAAGAGAATGTAGAAATGAGGCTGATAGCTACCTCCTTGAAATTCAATGTAGTTCAGTGGTATAGAGGTATATCACCTACCTCCATCAATACATGGGATGAGTTTGGGGAGCACCTATGTAAACACTTTGAAGATAGAAATGATTACTTATCCCTAGTAGAGAAATTAACCAAAATAAAAAGGGCCCCTTAAGAGTTTATGGTGAAATTTAATTATAAGTTTCAAAATTCTTGGGATAGGATCTCAACAGTAATTAAGCCCACCCCATATTATGCCTTTTTATACTATTTGAGAGCCCTCAACTCTGACGTGGCAGTCATGATTTAGTCAATGGGTGCGAACACTATTTGATGCCTATGAAGTGGAAATAAGGTGTAGAAAACTATCTTATTCAAGTAGGAAAACTCACACCAATTCCTCTTATGCCATTATTTATGGAGATACATCTCCCTATGCCTACCATTGCCCCCATACCTACACTAGCCAACAATGAGTAAGTAGATACTAGCTAGGCAAATATATTGGTCAATATTGAAGGGTTGCTCAAAGAAAAAAACAATAATATAGTTTCTATAGAAATGCAATAACTTCCACTCCAAATACCCTACCAAGATCCTTATTAACCTCCCTATACACCTTACTAGTTCAATAGACCTCCATACCAAGCTAATCCTCCAAGTCAAGACAATGATGGAGTATGAAAACTATTATTTAATGGATCTAGGTTAAATAATGGAAGTGGAGTAGGTATGATGCTTGTTTCCCCATCTAAACAAAATTAATTTTTTGCCTCAAGGTTTCATTTTAGTTGCACATGTAATACAACAGAGTATGAGGCCCTTATTCATGGGTTGCAATGGACAAAGAGAAGAGATGTGAATCTGTTGAAAGTTATTGGAGATATTAAATTAGTAGTTCACCAAGTGAGAGGTTAGAATACAATAAAAAATTCAATATTAAAGGCATATAAGAATAGGGTTTGGGACCTCCTAAAAGACTTTGAGGCTTTTGACATCCATTAAATCCGAAGGTAATAAAACAAATAAGCAGACTTGATGACATCTACAGGGGCACAATATAACATCCCAATTGAAGTTAAGAACTCAATGAATTAGTTAAAAATCAAGGTGGTATTTGTACCATCAGTACCTAATAATGAAGTTAGCTAGCAGGGCTTTGATAGTGATAGGCAGATAACATGTTTCTTACAAGAAGAGGCATAATTATCCTCAATAAATCAAGGCAAACTTTGACAAAAATATGGTGACCAGATTATTTAGTTAAAGATAAACAAAGTTTCTAAGGGATTAATGACCATTGAGAACATTTTTAATGAATATGATCATTTGAGAAGAGATAATGTCGCTATGTCAAACAAGGAGGAACATTATGAGAAGGTCATCATTTTTAAGGACATGCTACTCAAAATATGCAAGGTGAATACTAGAGGATAAACTTGATTTCATAGAGTTGTGTAAAGAGTTTTCAAACATATTTACTTGGGAACACAATTAGATAAAAGTGTTTGACCCTAGTTTAACTCAGGATACAATATAGTTGGAGGTAAGTGCCAAAATTGTGTGGTAAAATAAAAGACCTGTCAACCCCAAGATTGAACTCCTCGTGAAGAAAGAGTTGAATAAACTAATTGAATCCAACATTATATTCCCCATCAAGCACTCTTCATGGGTGGCCAACCTTGTTCCTCTAAGGAAAAATAATGGGGAGATAAGTTTATGTGTGGACTTTAGGGACCTTAATAAGGTGTCATTGAAAGACCACTACTCATTACCATCCATGGATTAGATCATTCAAAATGTTATAGGTTCATAACATGTTTTATCGATTGATGGGTACTTAGGGTATAACCAAGTGTTGGTGAAGGAAGAGGACTAGCATAAGATTGCCTTCATAACTAAGTAGGGTACCTATGCCTACAAAAATATACCCTTTAGGCTATCTAATGCAAGAGTTACCTTCCAAATGGCCATGGATGTATCCTTCCAAGGACTAATCAATGATATGGTATTCATATACCTTGATGACATTACAATTTTATCATAGGATGCTAAGGACCATTTGACACACCTAAGGTTTATATTTGGAAGGTACAGGTAGTATGGGGTCTCTTTAAACCCCAAAAGTGCGTTTTTTCATTCCATGAGGGTAGAATTTTAGGCCACATTATGTCTAAAAAAGGCCTCTCCATAGACCATAAGAGGGTAAGTGTAACTCTATCCCTATCACTACCCATGCATAATAAAGGAAAGTAGATTTTTATAGGTAAGATCAATTTCATTAGAAGGTTTATTCCTAGATTTGTTGAGTTGGTTAGATCAAGACTTCATTTGGAATAGGGAAGGAAAGATAAGTTTTGAAGAAATCAAATAGACTATTTCTCAGGCACCCACTCTCTTTAACCCTAATTTATCAAAAGAATTTTTATTTTATGCCTTCTCAACTAATGACACCATATATACCATGTTGATGCAACTAAATAGTGAAGACTTTGAGTAACCCATAGCATTATTTAGCCAGGGATTGGAGGGATATGAGGAGAGGTACATGTATGTATAAAATCATGTGCTTTCAATCATAAGGAGCCTTAAAAAATTTAGGCACATGGTGTCCAACATTAAGATCTATGTCATGGTGCCCCACCCTAGTATTAAAGACTTCCTTCTTAACCAAGATTTTAGTGATAAAAGAGCAGGTTGGGTGACTAGATGTATGGAGTATGACATAGAGGTGAAGGTCACGGAGCTAGTGAGTGTAAAAATTGATAAACCATTATATAAGATTTAGATATGAAATTTATTAACAGATCATATAAATTAATACTAAAAAATTGACATAGAACACAAGTATTTACCATGGGAAAACCTCAAAGAGGTAAAAAAAACCACCAATGATGATTGTTTCATAATTATAAAAACTTCTCCATAGTTAATACAATCTTCAACTTCTCACTCCTTCATAGACAAGCTTCACAAAATCTTTAGAATAAATATGATAAATATTTCATATTCGTGAGGTTGATTTCTCAATAGGGGTTAAACCCTATTTAGATTAAAAAACTAAGGGATGTGACTGTTGTAAAATTAATGGGTCCATCCATCTTGATAAAAATCAATTAATTAATATTTGGTAAATATTAAACAACTACAATATGATTATTTATTTGCTCGATGCTTATACCTCGAGTTAATGAATAATTTATTATTTATTATTTCATGATTACTAAGGATAAGGGACATATAGGCCTACTTAGGATTAATTGTTGTAACACTCCCCCTTAATGCTAAGTGGAGATAAATGTCATAGTCACATTTATTTTATAAATAATTATACTATGAACGCAAATGAAGGATTTAAAAACCTTCATCAAGCCAAACATCACCTTTTGAAACAAAAGAAATTATAATCCATACATTACTCAAAAGTAAGTTTAGGCTAGCATGATCATGAGAATACAGCTCATAGTTTCTTTGAAATAATCATCTAAGCATATTTGTAGCCTTTTATAACATAAGGACCTCCATTACAAAGTTTTTTTTTTTTTTTTGTATTGGGTATAAAATTAAAAATTCTACATGAAGTTTACAATGATTTACAATTAAGAATAAGTATAGAGAAGAAGAAGAAGAAACATTTGGCCATTAGGAAGTGGCATTTTCATGCACACTCCCCCTTAATGGAAACTCTAAGAGGCCCATTATTGCACTGATAGAATTGATAAAGTAATATATAGGATCTAGATATGAAATTGATTAGCAAAGCATATAAATGAATATTAAACAATGTTGAAATCTATAAATGTTCTTAAATTTTTATGGTCTGAATCCATGAATATTATTGTGCATATTCTAAATAGAATCCTTGCTTAATCATTTCATTTTTATATATAAACAATACATGTATGCACATAACATTTCATTTATTTTGATAAAACTATTTTGTTGTTACTTTAGAGATACTAACTATATTAATAGTGTCTCATCTACAATGTATTTTTTAGTAAAATGATTTACTATTGATTCTTGAAAATAACATATTACAATTATATTGCAAGAGATATATTTGTCTTAGATAATAAATCAAATAAAATATATAGATATTATGATTATTTTCAATTTAATTAGCATTGAAATACATTATATGCATAACATCATGATTAATTTAACAAAATGATCATGTTTTAGTTGTTTCATTTGGTAAGAAGATCATGCTCAATTAGATTGGATGCTTTTTGTTTCAATTACTTAGATACTTTTATTTTTTATTTTTTATCATTTGTCTATGCTAACATCCTTATATGTTTTGTTTGATAATAATATATGTTATGAAATGCAAAGTGTAAATGGAGTTTGTATTATTGGATCTTCATCATTTATTTACTAAACATTCTATTCACACATATCTAAACTTATTTATTTTAGTTCTCATATCTATTTTATTGGATGATGGAATTTAATGCTAAAATTATCCATATTTTTTGTATGAGAGGTTATACCTCGATATTTTGTTGAATCATATTAAAATTGAAAAGTTTTTTGATAAAAATCAAATGATAAAATGAGTTATTTCTAATAGGATATATAATGATTGGTTAAACTTAGTATCATATTATTAGTCAATTATTATATGTGTATCATATGAAAATTAGGGACTCCCATCTTATCAATATTGGAGATGTACAAGAATGAATTGCATATAATAATTTGTGTTTTTTTACTAACTTTTAAATCAAAGTAGTGAACTTGTTTGCCTAAAATATGACATGATTATTATAAAATATATTTTACCATAGAAAAATATGTATTTTTTTATATGTGGTTATTATGATGTTAACCATATTATGCTATCATAAATCTATTTTTGGATATGTGTTTAAGTTTTGTTTGGGTGAACAACACCAACAATTTAAGCCTATTGAAGTTCATGTGCATTTTATCTAAGAGAAAGTCCTCAATGGTGATATTTATTTGTAGTTCTATCCAATGGATGAATAAGTGGTATATATCTTCACAAAATTGCTTAGTGCTACCAAGTTATGTTAGTTTCATGCAATGATGGGCCTCTTGGAGTTACCATTGAGGGGGAGTGTGCATGACAATGCCACTTCCTAATGGACATATGTTTCTTCTTATTCTCTATAATTCTTCTTAGAAAAGCTTCACAAAATCCTTAGAATGAATATGATAAATGTTTCATATTCATGAGTTTGATTTTATAATATGGGTAAAACCCTATTTATATTTAAAAACCAAGGGAGGTGACCATTGTAAAAATAATGGGTCCATCCATCCTAATAAAAAATAATTATTTAATATTTGGTAAATATTAAAAAAATATAATATGATTATTTATCTAATAGATGCTTATACCTTGAGTTAATAAATAATATATTATTTATTATTTAATAATTATGAAGAGTAAGGGACATAAAGGCCCACTTAGGATTAATTTTTCTAACAGTAAGGGGTAGAGGACTGTGTGAGCACTTGGAAACAGATGTTAAGGAGAACAAAGAGGTAGTTTTGGTAATACATAGTGATCTCTAGTCAACTACAATTGTACCTTTTTCTAGCTGGACTGAAGACATGGTAAGGTTATTTCAAATAGGAGAATATCCTATAGATTTGGATAGGACAAGAAGAAGGTATTATAAGTTGAAATCATTCACCTATGTCTTAAAAAATAATGTCATATTTAAGAAGGATATTGATGGAATTATTTTAAGATGTGTGGTGACTAACCAAATTGACAAGCTATTATATCATATTCATGATCAGCTTGTAGGAGACCTCTATGTAACTAGGACTAAAGCAACAAGGATAATAAGAGCAGGCTAATTTTTGCCAAGCCTATTCAAAGACTCCTATGATTGGGTTAAGAGATGTTAGAAGTGTGTCATGTTTATTAGAAAATAAAATCTAGCTACCTTTCCCCTTAAGCCCATCCAAGTAGAATAACTGTTCATGTAGTGGGACCTAGATTTTATATACATGATACATCCTCCAACTAGTGTAGGACATAAATGGGTCTTGACTACCACAAACTACTTCACCTGGTGGGTAGAAGTAGTGGACCTTAAGAAGGATAATGAAAACTCAGCCTTGGACTTCTATAAAATCCTACTAACCAAGTTTGGGGTCTCCTCCATAATCATATCAGATAATGTACTAGCTTTCAATGGTGAAAAGATAAGTGAATGGGCTCTAAATTATGGCATCTACCTCATTAATTACTCAAACTACTATCCTCATGGTAATGGACTTACATATTTTGTTAACAAGAAATTAATCAAGAACATAAAGAGAAATATGAAAGATAATTAGAGGGTGTGCAATACTAAATTGAAGACAACCTTGTGGGAAGATAAGATCACCCCACAAAGAGCTACTGGTCATTCTCCCTACCTTATTGTCTATGGGAAGGAGGCAAGGTTACCCATATCAATTGATTTGACAACTTTGGAAATCATGCATCACATTGAGATAATGGAGAGTGATGAAATATAAGTAAGGATGCATGATTTGAGAGAGTTATAAGAGATAAGAGATGATGTTATACATGCCATATGGTCTCATCAATATCAATTTAAGAGGTCATTTGATAAGAAGGTTATCTTAAGGACTTTAAAATAAGGTGATATTGTGATAAAGTGGGATGAAGACTAAGCTAAATGAGGTAATCACACAAAATTTGACATCCTATAGAGTGGACCCTACATTATCATTAGATGTAAGGAGCATAATGCATTCCAACTATCAAAATTGAATGGTGAGGACCTCCGTATCCATGTTAATGGGGTGTTATTTAAGTACTATTATTAAAGAGCATATATTTTCCTTGTACATAGTAGTTTAGGTGCTCATTTACTCCAAGTGATATTGCATAATTGATTTATTAGTTAGTTTCCTTATTGTCTTGTTATTGTCCTATGTGTTTAGGTGCTGGTGTCTTTTCTTATGTCCTTATTGTGTGAGTAGTGAGGTTGTTTCAAGTCTTTGAAGGCTTGTATGGTGTAAATTATGATTATAATCTTAATCAAAGTGGTAATCTCAATTAATTCATGATTTTCATGTGTGAGTCCTTTTCCCAAAGGATTAGATAGCTGGTTCTCTTGACTAGTAGGTAGGTCAACCCCTGGGATTCACCAGTGATGTTGATGTATTTCTTCCCTTAGACTCAAAAATAATAAAATTATGCTTGTAATCACTTAGAAAATGTCTTTGTCATCTTAATTATTCTTTGGTATGTCATTTTATTCTAGGAGAGGGTCAATTGTCATTAGTTTCACAAAAAACATGTTCATATGGTGTGCTAATGTCAAAAGAGTGTTGTGGTAGTCACCACCACATCTTATTTGGACTTGTGTTAAGGTTCCATTTGATGTTGACTATGTTTAAGAGTCTACACCAAGTTGTAGTGTGATCTTAATTGTCTAAAATTGCACATAATAGTATGACCTATGATGTTTTAGCCCATAATTAGTCATGTGTTCATTAAAGTATGTTGAGGATTTATAGAATATGATAAAATTAAAGGGATTGGAGCTAATATGAGGGAATAATGGTAACCTTGTTTGGATCCTTTATCATATTTTAAGGTTTTATTAGCAAATATTAAGGTAAATAATTCAATTATTGATATATTTGACATGATGTGTGTATTTCCTTAGAGGGATGTTCAAACCATGTGAACAATGTTATAAGGCCCCTAGGACATCATTCACCACGAAGGGTAAAATGTCCCCATGATGTCTCATAGCCATTGAAAAGTCATTATAGGACGGTATTATATGGAAAAAGGGTCCTTTTTAAGGGTCAAACATCCTTCATTCACCATAAAAGGTACACACATTCTTGAAAAGTGATTTTTTAGCTTCCCTCCATTTGTATCCTCTAGTTTAAAAATTTATTTGACCTCCCATTTGCCTCCTTTTCATCTCCAATGGATTCTCAAGATCTCAAACATGAAAAAAATACAAAGAGAAGATGTTTTTTAGGTGTTCTTAGGACATTTATAGATAGGTATAGTTAGGCTAGGATTATAAAAGGTCAAATATCTTATGGGGTATTCCTTGAAGGCATTAGAGAGGATAATCCATGATCACAAAGAAAAAAAAGGTAGAAAATATTAAAAAACCTTCATAAATATCTTAGAAATATCACAAGGGCCATTTTTAGGTCAATGTTATGGTCTATACAGGATGATTCAGGGCCTAAGATCTTGGTCATAGATAGAGTCCCTAGTGGGATTACAATTAGTGGCATTAGTTTGTAGATCAAAGCCTTGGGCTTTATGAATAATCAATAAGACCCCCAATTGGTATTAAAACCTTCTTAAAACATATCATCAACTATATGGGAGTAAAATTAAAGGAAATGGCTCAAAATTCATTAATTTTCCATGGAAACACTTGGGTCATGTTCCACACTCCATGAAGGGTCTCTAAACATAGTTTGATGGTGTGATCACCCATACAGATAAGAGAAATACTAGGTTTTACATATGTTTCAATAAATAAAAGTAGGGGTTTAAGTATGTGAATGGTTAAATATCATGGAGGAAGGTTTTTTGGATTGTTTCACAAACCCTAGGTCCAAATATCCACTCATTTCCCCCTAAAGGTGCTTCTACAGACCTAAAATGCAAAACAGTCAAAAGGTGTTATGAGAGAAAGGATAGTATGGTCATTGAAGAATGATGAAACCATCCTATTTGATATGAATAATAGAATAACATGGATTGAATATATTAAATCATTCTAGTAAACCTAGTTGTATAGTTCTAAGAAAGTCTCATGGCTATTATAATGGTTAGTAGCAAGTAGAATGTACTTAATTACCCTATATGCCTAGTTGACCAATGTGAAAATATAATAAGTGATGTTGAGATCTGAAAAGTGTATTGAAAATGATTTTTTGGGACAAATTAATAAAACTAAGCTATTTGAGAGTCACAAATGTTTTGATGACTATGTCATAGCTACTAAAAAAGGTCTATAGGCCTAGACCCTCAACACAGGCCTATGTATAAGGATAAGAGGAAACATTTATATATGTTATGAAGGGTAAATGATGTCTATAGGCTATTAAGAAAGAGATTTAAATGAAGATTAAGTATTCTCAAGCTATTAATAACCTATTTGAGAAAGACCAAATTAAAAAACTTAACACTCAAAAGGCTCTCAGTCATCACCTTCAACCATACTTTGATAAGGTATGAAATTCATGTATGTTGTGAGGATATGAATTCTTGAAAGTCACAGGAGGATAAAGAATACCAAACTATCCATACTATAATAAATATCCTTGAATTCTTATATTTTTGTATATAAACTCTAAATTCCATACAAAGTCAAGTCCCAAAAGTGACCACCTACAGGTTGGTCTAGAAAACTCAAGTGGTATGAAAACTTGAGAAAATATGGAACAATATATCCAATGGGATTGATGATTAGATGAATGGAAAAATTCAAAGAGTCACCTAAAGTCATATAAACTCAAAATAGGACTAGAAGAAGTGATCTAAATATGAGTCATTTAAACCTTGTATACACATAGTTTGTTGACATCTACAAGCCTCTTAGAATGAGAGATGTTTGTTTGATTTGAAGAAAAATAGGTCATTGGGAAGAAGAATTCACAATAATAATAATTTTATAAGGATATTATGATCTCTTATAGTCCTTAGGATTAACAAAAGGATGGAAAATTTGATAATCTTGTCTAGGCATACTAAACCTAAGAGCTAACAAACAAGCCTATGTGTGTATAGTTATAAGAGTGTATTTATTATAGGTAGGATGGAGACCTAAGTATCAATAAGGTGTTGATAGATATAGATAAATGGGTAAACATAGGTTCCCAAGGTTATTTGCATCAATTGGTTTGAAAACCCTAGCATAAACTAATGATGGTCATAATGGGTCTAAAGAGGAAGAATTGTAGAGATAAAGATCTAGGCCACTATGAGACTATATAGAGGGTTGAATTTAAATATAAGATATTCTAAGAAGTATTTGAGACCACCATAATCACCTATAGGTGATCTTATGCCTTAAAGATCAATTTAGGCCTATAAGGTTTAAAACCTTGCATAGGCCCTTAGACCTATAAATACACTCTTGTGATAATATGAGTTCCTCAAGAAGATGTGGGGATATAGGAGGTTTCATAGGGATATAACAGGTCTTAAAAAAGGTGTCTCAGGTGTCTCAGGTAGGGGAAGATAAATAAAGTGCCTTTTTGGCCCAACAAACCTCTTTGAGCTCTCTCATCATAGACCTACCACCCAAGAGGTAGATTAAGAGGATCATAACTTTGTGAAAAATATGCATGGATCCTATGATGTTCAGAAAAGTTGAGGACCCATATGAACTTTCCATACATGATATATATATATATATATATATATATATATATATATATATATAGAGAGAGAGAGAGAGAGAGAGTTGGATTTAGGGGGACAACTTATGAATGATCCTTAAGATTATAGGTATACCTAAATTCCCTAGAAGAAGCCTGAGAGGTATAAAATTTTAATCAAATATAATCATAAAATATGCATGGGGATAAGATATATTAGGGAAATTTTATTGGGTATATACACTTAAGATTCATGGCATTAAGTTTTCAATCTAAGGCTTATGATTTATGAACCATCGTTAAGATGGTAGGCCACTCCAAACCCTCCAAAACCCTCACAGAGAACTTGATGGATAAAAAACTATTCCTAGTGGCTTTAATGGACCTAAAACTACTTAATAACATCAATAGGACACTTATAGGTCCTATTTAACCATTATGGAATAGGAATAGTGGCTGTGTGGGGCAAAATATGTAAGGAAAAGGCCTGTAATGTCTAATTTTGGGACTATTTTCATGATTCATAAGCATGTTTGAGATCCTAAGTGAGATGGAAGGAAATTTGGATTTTTGAATATATGTAATGGTTTCTAATCAATCATTTTTAGATTCCTATAGTGGCAAAAGAAATCCTAACTAGAAAACTTGAAGTCAAGTGGAGAGGTAAGGCTCATTTACATTGAGAAGAGAGTGTTGTAGGTCTAGTCACATGGTGAAAAGGATCTCTAAGGTAAAAACATCCCTATTTAAATCTATCCAAGTAATTATAAAGATCAACATTCACTTGAAAATTTATAAGTCTCAAGTCTCTTGATCACTAAGGTGACAAATGAATTGTATGGGCTATAAAAGGCATGAAGGGTGGTAGATACACAAGTAATGGCCATGCTCAGGCATGTAACTACATTCCCAAAATAGGTGAATGATCTCTTACTACATATTAGGGGGTAATAGACTAGTTTTAAATAACATAGTGACTTCATAGAGTCAATTATGACAAATAATAAATCATCTAAAACACTTCTACGCCTAAATGACTCATTAAAAACCTTAATTATGCTAAGATCATGCATGGGATAAGGAGTGTGGGATGTATTATACCACTCATTAATGTTTTTAAATATTTTAGTATGGGTGATGGTTATTATTTCCTCTTCATTCCATCTCAATGCCATATTCTCTCCCCTCTCTCATTTTATATAAATTTAGATTCAAAAGCCATTGTATTGATCCCTCTATTGGGTACAAAAAAACTTGACCCATTTATATCTGATAGCCCTTATTCTAATACATAGATTGATTTAGCCTTCTTCATACTATTTTATAGTGTGTTCAATGTTTTTTTGATTTGTATTAGTGGTTGAATTACTTTTCTTTTTGTAAGTCCTTGTCTCTCAATTAGATGCTAGTGGATTGGTCTTATGCAGGTCACATGGTGTGTGAAGGTGAACATGTTTATGTTTGTAGTGGAAAATTATTGGTAGTGTATTCCATTAGACCTTTCATTCATCACCCTTAAGTTATAGTCATTTGACATGGCCTCCATGTGAAATACTGATGTGTAGGATTCCTTTTGGAAAGAGTGTGTTAGTGATTATCCCTTATTTTATCCATAAGTGTTGTTTAAATATAAATTAGAGGAGAAATAATAAATTATTGCATCACCTCCTATAGTTTAGAATTTGTTTTCAAGTCTTTTATATCCCTTTTCCTTATCAAGATAAGTAGGATTAGTGATTTAAGCATAGATGATGCATTAGAAGAGCTATCCCTAAATCTAAAGACTCACTTCATTCATTAGGCTACTATACTTAGAGGTGATTCAATTTTATTATCTAGATGAGGTAGGTTTGAAACCCTTACCTCAAGGGTACAATCCAAACTAATAATATTAGTCTATGACCAATCATATGCCAATGGATCCTCTGGGTCCCATACCCATCTTTGACCTAGTGGCCTCTCAATGGATATATACTCCCAGTCCCAGATCATCAGTAGAGTAGATGCCCCAATGTTACATCCTCCTCTATAATACACCATGTGTATGTCTTGATATAGATATACCAAGATAGTTAGCCCCCATGCAAACCATCTGGCCTCATACATCATACTAAAAATGATGCCTTCAAAGCCCATATGGAAATATTAGTTGATCTTGTTAGGTAAAAATATGTCATTGATAATAGCCATCAAAACTAAAACCTCCTTATTAATGAGTGATGGTGGTGAAAAATCTCCAAGATCTATGTCATCGGGTTGTATATTTATATAAGTATCAAGAAGATCTATATCAACTTTTGCATGACCCATGGGAATGCCCTAATAATTAACCAAGTCATCTAACATAGCTTGTTATTGTGCTAGATTAGTCTAAAAGAGCTTGCATCCTCTCATCAGTACCTTTATGATACACCATGTATACTCAAGTGTGATGATCACTTCTCTAGTGGGTAAGTGAAAGGTTGATGTCTCATTATGCCAATGCTTTACCAATGTGCTCATATACACTCAATAGACAAGGATAATCAACATCTACATCACATCATACAAGTATAAGTCTCTTAGGATTCTACTCATCTCCATCATCTGGATCTGCAATGTATGTAAGTAGTGGGAACATCACTCCCATATAGTTAAAAGTGCCAACTATTCTTACAACCATAGATAAATTAACATCAACCTATAACTATGATGTTTTTTGAGTCTATGCCTAAACTACCAATCCTATTTCCCCCTCTCTCCTAGAGGTTAGACCCCTATTAGGTCCCCTAAACCAAGTATTTTGCATTCTTAGGAAAAATCACCATTTTCCTAAATGATGAAGTCACTATTTTGGCATTTTTACACCTTTTAGGGTGAAATTGTTATTTTCATTTTTTAAGAAAATGGTGACTTTGCCCAAAAATGGGTAAAATCACAATTTCAACTATTTTCACACTTTTTAGCTAACCTACCATTTTTAGGAATGATGATTTCATCTGAAGTCATCAATTTCCTTAGCGAATCTATTGTTTTGCCTAAACTAAAAATAATGGCTTCACTATTTCTTACACTAAATCTAGTAATTAATGCACAATAAATTATGTAAATGATGAAAGTGAGAATACATACTAGTGGCCTATCATGTGTTGGTTACATATGCTTTATCACCTAGTTATAAACATGTTATCATGCTCCTTCATGTGCCATTTCTCTCAGTTAATTCATGTGCAAAACTAGAGCTCAAAACACAAAGGGGCCAGGATGAAAATGAATTTTTTTTCACCCCATGGGTGAATATATAGCCTAAAATTTTAATTTAACCCCTTAAGGCCTAAAGTTCATCCCGCTCACTTTAGGAGGTGTATTTTGCAACTCTATCATTTATTTTGCATCTTATTTGATCTTACATGACTTATTTGTTGATTGATTTGTAACTAGACCATATTTTTAGGCCTCTTTTGAGACCTATTTAACAAAATTATTCTTCTACCTATACAACATATTTATTCAAATGTGCATCTTCATACTCACACTTAGGCTAAATACATGTTGTTATTCTTTGATAGCTCATAGTAAATCCATTTTGTAGATTTATTACATGTGCTCCCCTTGCTAATCTACAATAAATTCTTTTTTGATCAATCAATGATATATTTTGCCTTCTTGGGGTAAACTCATTTTAAATCATTCAATTCAATGTGTGAATGATTATAATTGCCTTTAGGCAAATCATTCTATTTTGGCTAGTTTAATGGTTATAACCTCCTATGTTTAAATCATTATATATTCAATCCATTCACCCTACCAGAGAAAATACCTTTGCTATGATTATAATTGCCTTTGGGTAAATTAGTGTCTTCACATTTTTCTACTGATAATAATCACCTTTGGGCAAATCAGTTTCCCACCCTTCATTACTGATTATGACCTCCTTTGGAAAATCATTGACTCAACTACCATTAATGATTATACCACCTACGTTTCCACTAGATCATCACATTTCCTTTATTTAAAGGAAGGTTTGATGACTATATTTTACCACCTACAACCTTGAGGGGGCTTTAAAGGCTTATCGACTACCCTTTGGGTGTGAAATTTTCACCTTAATGAATTTTACATTCTTTGAAAAGACATCACTATGATTGTGTCTTACAATGCCTTCTTAAACAAGGGCAAATTGTAGACACTCATTTTTTACCACTTTTGTGCCTAAATTGAGATTTAGATTAGATTCCAGAAAATGACATAATTTAAGTCTAGAAATCAACTAAATTGCTTAAATTCATTTGCATAAGGGATTTAATTACCCATAAATGTGGTGAGGCTTACTTATTTTAGGTATTACCCTGTATGCATCAATAACTTAGTTTTGTTTCAACCCTAGTAAAATTATGACCTATAAAATTGAGATTCTTAATTTGTTGAGCTATTAATGTAAAATATTTATTACAATTACCAAAATCTAAAAAGCACTAAGCAATATTAATTAAAAATAAAATATCAACTACTTTTCCTAAGTAAAAATTCTAAGTTGAATTAGGGAATTTAATTTATCTAAAAAGGAAAATTTCAACAAATATGAAGTCAAATTCAAGGGAGCTAATAAAGTGATTTATTAATTCCTAAAATTCCAAAAAGGTGACTCATTACCTCATAAATATTTCAAGTGAGTTTTCATGGCTCATAAATATCTAAAAATGAGTTGTCAAGCCTTCATGAGTGATTTGGCCCAACCTAGGGTTAACATAACTTAACCTAAGTTATTTTAGACTCAACTAAGTTTAAAACTAAACCTAACCTCCCTAGGGTTAGAGTTAGTTTTGAGACCTATAAATACAAGTGCCCTCACTCTACCCAAATGAGGTTTTATGTGTAAGGTTATTACGTAAGAATGATAATACCAAATTGATACCAAGCTTTACACCAAGCCAAGCCAATCAAAGTAAAGCCAGATCTAGCCAATGGATAAGTGCTACCAACATGGATAAAAATATTGATCAAAGTCTCTAATGCCATATACCAAGAAAGAACATATACTATGCCAACAAGTGGATAGTAATTTTGACAAGGGAGGTAAAATTTATTGTTTGTTTTTATCTCCTATTTATGGTTTTATCTATTATGTTATGTCCCCCCTATTTATTATGAAAGAATGTTTAGTTTCATTTCATTTTTATACTTGGATTTTTACTTGATTTACTAACAAGGAAATAATTAACATTTGTGTGCTCTTCAGAATCCTAAGATACAAATTGATGTTGCACAAATATGTGTAATAGTTATAATTATATATTATCATGCTTTTAATATTTTGTATCATGTGGTTTTGATATCATAAATATGATAACTCCCTTCATGTTCATCTTGTTGTGATGAATGTGAAACCCCCATAGTGCGAGGGAGAGTATAACTAGAGAGAAGGAAGTAGATGCAAATTATGGGCAATGAAAAGAGAATCCTATGGATTGGTTTGTGATCATTTTAGATGTGTGCTAGACATAGAAGTTTTATTTCACCTATGTTGGCATGGGTAGTGACCATCTATGTTTGGGTGACTAATAAATATTTAATTTTGATCTTAAATTCTAGATTTGACTACTATATTAAATGTCACCAACTCTACGGTTTCTAGTTATCATGATAATAAAAACATTTAGTGTCTATACATGTATTCCATTTCTTAATTATTGAGTGCTTGTTACACACTGGTGTCTAGAATTGTTATCATTTTTTAGGCATATGAAATTAGAAATAATTGTCCATAATGTGTCATTAGGTTGGATAGTGAATGGAATATATTAGATATCTATGTGATAAATTGATGTATTTTGAAAATATTAGTCAATAACTAGGTATTGGTGAATGCGATATTTTACTATAGGTTAATACCAAAATGTGTTTTTTCCATCTCATGATGACATCCTTGAATATTCTTTACCCTAAAAATATAACCTTGGTAGGTTTATCATAGGACAAGGGGACCCACTAGGTGCACATCCACCTTAGCCCTATTTGAACCCCTTTCAATTTTGAGGTGCAGTTAATTATATTGTTATATAAATAAAAAACTTAAATATTTTTAAAATACTTGGTTTAGATATTTAGTGATTATACTAATAATTTAGTGGATTAGGATAACTATCAGGTGGATGGTATATGTGTAAAATTATATATGTTATTTTTCAATAGTAACCATATTGAGTTTATATGATTGCAAGCAAAGTATATTTCCAATATGAGCATGAAATACAAGGAGATATAAAATAAAACACACAAGCTAAATTGAGATATTTATCCTAAAAAATCATAACCTTTATGTAGAATAATGGGACTGTATTTACCCTTAAAGTTGAATATGAACTAATAAACATAGAACTAATGATAAATTAATGGCCTTTATTACTTAATTATATAAGATTATAACAACTAATAATTGAATGGTTAATATTAATGTTGTAATATATTATGAAAGTGTATAGTATAAATAGGTTTAAAAT
The DNA here is from genome assembly GCA_037957365.1 of Torreya grandis. NCBI lineage: Eukaryota > Viridiplantae > Streptophyta > Pinopsida > Cupressales > Taxaceae > Torreya > Torreya grandis. The sequence goes on from JARHVA010004790.1 coordinate 1,333,912, forward strand.
TATATTTTGGGAAAATATAAGTTGATATTAAAGATAATTTAAATAAATTAAACTTACCTATGTACTAGGATTGTGTAAAAAGGATAAGCACTATGTTATGCCTAGATGTTAACCTAATAATGGATTATACCTTAGTATAACCTATCAAAGGTATGTTATATTATGTTTTTGGTAGGCCTATTTGAAGTAAGATTGATAATAAATTCCTCAACACTTATTTATCATTGTATGTGAGGCCATTTACCCTTGACTAAATATGAAACTTTGAATTAGATCCTAGTGTAGGATAGACAAGTGGGTTGGGATGATATTATAAATTAAAAGTAAATATGTTTTTATAAATGCATTAAATACTTCCACCCTTTATTAATCTAAACAATAAATTCATATGTGGCATGCATGGAAGGTTTGAATAAAAATTAATGCCTCTAAATAGACTTGGGATGAATGGAATTTTTATTAAAATACTAGTTTTAAGATTTAAGAAGGGATGTGTTTTGTTTATCTCCTCCTAATAAATTTTGATTGAAGGAAAGAGACAGTTGTTGGAAATATTGTCATTGATGTCAAAGGTCTAGCATTATTGGTGATAAAGGCCCCATTATAGTTAATGGTGTTTTTAATATTAATATCTTGGCTAATGTGTGTTAATATTTATTTAATATTAATGAATATATTTTTGGTTACATATAAGTCAAAAGAGGGCCCATGGAGAATTCAAAGAGTCATGGGGTAAAAGACAAAAGAGGAATGGGATGCATTTTCTCATGAAGAGTCATCTTGAGGAATTCCAAGAGTCAACATGTGAAGACAAACGAGGTATGGCACATTTTTCTATGAAGGGACACTTTGAGGAATATGAAAAGTCACCAAGATAAAGATAAAAGAGGAAAATAAGCTTTTGCTTATGAAGGGTCACCATATTACTTTTCAAATGTAAGGATACGAAGGGTCATGCAAGTTTGGCACCATTTTCCATGAGGATTAAAGGGTCAAAAAGGGTGAATGCCAAAGGTCATTTGGAAAGCCATATATAAAGGGTTGAGAAGCCATTTTTAATATGCAAGAGAGTGCATGGTTTGTATTTGTTTTAGAAGAGATAAAAGTAGGATATATTGTAGATTTCTATCTTTTTTTGAGTAAGCAACATTGAGAGATAGTTGTGTTTTATACACAAGAGGGGTTGGTGCTCCTATGGATTGGTGCTCACAAATATTTGTAAGGGGTTGGTGCTCACAAATAGTTGTTGTGTTGGTGCTTAGAAAAGGGGTTGGTACTCCTACAAGTTGGTGCTCATTCATATACTTGAGATTGTTCTCTATGGTTTTTCCCACTTTGGGATTCCACGTAAAAATCTAGTCTCTCTCTCTATCTCTCTCTCTCTCTCTTGTGTGGTGCAAATTATTATTTGAGTTTTACTATATATATTGAATGTATGATTAAGTGGTTAAAGAAAATAAATCAGATTAAGTAAAAAGATATATAATATACTGATTCACCCCCTATCAATATATGTCATGCTTAATAATTGGTATCAGAGTAGGTTCCTTTTGAAAAAATTTTATAGCTTGAAGGTAGATTGGGAAAGCATGATGGCTAGATCACATGAATGATTTTCTATAAATAAGGCACTTTTGTTTGTTGGGATGAATTATGTTTTTTGGAGCATAAGGATGAAGACTTATTTGATAGCCCTTGGATCCAACATATGGCAAGTAGTGGTGGAGGAATATGAAGAGCCATAGACACTTGTAACCACTTCGATAGAAAATAAGGCATGTGAAAATAATGATAAAGATCTAAATGCTATTTTATGTAGTTTATGTGAATCAAAATTTGTTAAAGTTATGCAATGTAAATCTACTCATGAAACTTGGATAAAACTTGAGAATATTTATAAAGGTGATGGAAAGGTTCAAAAAGCTAAGCTTTAGACTTTTAGAAAATAGTTTGAGAGTTTGAAGATGGAAGAAGAAGAAAATATAGTAAGTTATCTTTTGTGAGTTGATCAAATAATTAATCAGATTCAAGGTCTTGGAGAAAATTTAGAAGAATAAACTGTGGTTCAAAAAGTTTTTAGATCCCTACCATTGAGATATGATGCAAAAGTTTTGAGAATTGAAGAAATGAAGAATCTAGCCAAGCTAAAGATGGATGAGCTTCATGGTATTCTTACAGCATATGAGATGTCGACTGAATAAGATAAACCCTCAAAAATAAAATCTACTTTCAAGACATCAAAAAAAGAGAAGGCTAAGATTCAATAATCAAGTGATAGTTCTAACGATGATGAAGATGACAACGGAGATCTTTTTAATCACAAGCTGAAAAAGGGCACAGATAAATATCAAGGAAAATTACCTTTTAAATGTTTTAATTATGGAAAGATTGGACATTTTATATCTAAATTCCCAAATAAGGGTAATGATGACAATGAATAAGGAAATTCCGCATACAAAAAGAATTTTAAAGTTAATTTCAAGAAGGGATTTGAGAAGAAGAGTTTGTATTCTAAAGATCCTAGCTCAGCCGAAGATAGTGGAGTCAGTGATTTAGAGGAAGAAGAGATTCTATTCATGGCCAAACATGAAGATGCCTCCATAATTAAAAGTATAGATGATCAAGAAGAAGAAAAATATGAATCTGAAGTGAATTTGGAAGGAGAACTCATTTGTGTGTTAGAAGAGTTAAAATCTCTTGAAAAAAAAATCAAAGATTAAATCTCCAGATCAAGAAAAATGAAAAGGAGTCAAAAATAATAATTGAAGATCTACAAGCACACTTTGAAGAAGCCAAGAAGAATGAAGAATATCTAATGACACAGTTAAAAATAGTAAGTAAAGAATGTGAAAGGTATGTTATTAAAATTTCTTCTTTAAAAGTAGATCTTGAGAAAACAAATAAAGTAGTCAATGATAGAATAAATAATGATTCAAAATTTGAGAATAACAACTAATATGTTGAATAAGATATTAGAAAATCAAAGATTAATGTCAGATAAGATAGGTATTGGATTTGATAAAGAGAAAGAGGAGGTCACTACTTTCACAAATAGATAAAAAGGAAAAATCTACGCTGAAGCTCTTATAAAAGAAGAAATAAAAAGGGAAGAAGTTAAGAATACAGAGGACATCTCAAACAAAGAAGGTTGGAGGGAACATAGGTACAAAAGGTAATCAGGTTAGAGATATAAAAATATGTCCTATTTTTATAGTTACTATTTTTATTTTAATGGATATGGTCATAATAAAATAGAATGTCAAAAAAGGGCTAACAATTTCAGAAACAAGGAGAAGGAAATTCATACAGAGTCAAGCAGAAGCCACAACTCTTTTGCTTCTCTATCAGGATTTAATGAAGAGGCCATAATATTTTACATGTGAAACAACTTTGGACACATATCTTAGTATTTTAGAAGTGTTTTTGAGTCAGTCAAGAAGGACCAGAGTTTAATGACTCCATTCATCAAGAAGAAAGTTTAGACGGGTTCATGGCAAAAGAAACAACTTAAAAAATCTATGTTAGTATATACAACTTTGCATATAAGAAATTAATAAAATCCATGGTTCATTAATAGTGGATATTCAAGACATATGATAGGAGACAAGAGTAAGTTCATAACCTTGAATAAGATCAATGGTGGCATAGTGAAATTTGGAGACAATACTACTACCAGAATTATTGGAAAAGGTACACTAAGTTTGGATAATGGTAGAACAAAAAATGAAAATGTTTTGTATGTAGAAGGTATTAAGCATAATATTTTGAGTGTAATTCAAATATGTGATCAAGGGCACAAACTAAAGTTTTATGTAGAAGGTTGTGAAATTAGAAGAAAATATTTAGATGTGTTGGTTATAGATGCTCAGAGAATAGTCAATAATTTATATATGTTATCAGACATCAAAGGTCAAAGATGTTGTTTGAGTTAGATTGAATAAAGTTGGATATGACACAAGAGAATGGGGCACATAAATTTTGATAATATTGTCAACATCAGCAAGAAGCAAGCAGTCAAAAATCTTCCAAAAATTACAAATCCATCTGACACGCTTTGTGAACCTTGTCAGCATGGGAAGCAGGCTAGAAGGTGGTTCAAAACAAAAGAGTACTTGATTACTCAGATGCTAGAGTTTTTTCACGCTGATCTATGTGGACCTATGAGAACTTAAATTACTCAAGTTGAGAAATATTTCATGTTACTTATTGATGATTTTTCACGTATGACTTGGGTAATGTTTTTAAAGAAAAAATTAAAAGCTTTCAAACATTTCAAAGCATTAGTTGAGAATGAAACTAGTTTGATAATAGATTAGATAGAGGATGAGAATTTATATCAAATTAATTTATTAAGTGTTATGAATACCATGGAATAAAGAAACATTATTTAGTAGCCAGAACTCCATAGGAAAATGGAGTAGTTAAATAGAAAAATAAAATAGTTCAGGAGATTGCGAGGACAATGCTAAATGAATCCAAGGTAGTAGATAAATATTGGAGAGAGGTAGTTGTTATAGCAGTGCATATTTAGAATAGATCATTATTGAGAGTCAATAGTGACAAGACTCCTTATGAGCTATGGAAAGACAAACTAGTAACAGTTGATTATTTCAAAGTTTTTGGTAGAGAACTGATGAAAAACTTAGTAATTTTAAATCTAGAGTAGATGAAGGTATATTTCTTGGTTATTCTTGTAAAAGTAAAGCTTATAAATTTTATAACAAAAGAACCAAGAAAATTGTTGAAAGTGCAAATTTCAGGATAGAAGAAGATGGAACACAAAGAATTAGTGATCCAGTAGACATTCCTAAAATCATTGAAGAGGAAGGTTTTGAAGAATCAGATGAAGATGGGAAGGAGAAAAAGGGTATCAAAACTCTATCCAAATATGTTCATAGAAATCATAATGAAAGTGACATCATCAAGTACATAAATTAATAAATTTGCACCAAAGGAATGATGGTAAGTGAATCTGAGCAAGTTAATTTTTCTTTGTTATCCAAAATTCAGCCTAGAACTTTTTTAGAAGCTAGACATGATAAGCATTGGGTTAAGGATATGGATGAAGAATTAAATCAGATAGAAAAGAATGATACTTGGGAATTAGTTCCTAGACCAAAAGATCATAATGTGATAGGAATAAAATGGGTTTATAGAAATAAGTTGAATGAAAATAGAGAAGTGACTAGAAATAAATCTAGATTAGTATGTAAAGGATATGCTCAGATTGAGGGAATAGATTTTGAATAAATTTTTGCACCAGTGGAAAGGTTAGAGGCTATTAGAATGTTTCTTGCATATGCAGTGTTTAAAACTTTTAATGTGTTTTAGAAGGATGCCAAATCTACCTTCTTGAATGGGAATCTAGAAGAAGAGGTCTATATTGAGTATCCCGAGGGATTTATTCTCTCCAATATTAGTATTCATGTATGTAGATTGAATAAAGAATTGTATGGATTGAAACACACTCCTAGAGCTTGGTATGAAAGACTTGATAACTACTTGTAGTATCAAGGTTTCAAGAGAGGATTTATTGATAGTAATCTCTACATCAAAACAGAAGGTGAGCATCAATTGATTATTGTGGTATATGTTGATGATATCATTTTTGGAGGAAATATTGAAAAGATAACAAAATATTTTTCTGATAATATGCAAAAAGAATTTGAGATGTCTATGCTTGGAGAATTGTAATTTTTATTAGGATTGCAAATATTTCAGTCAAATAAAGGAATTTTCATATCTCAAAGAAAATATGCCAAGGAAATGTTGAATAAATTTGGTTTTGAGGATTGTGTACCAGTTGGCACGCTAATGTGTATAGGAAATAAGGTGAGTAAGGATAAGGATGAAGATTCACCTGTTATAGATCAATCTTTTTATAGATCTATGATTGGTAGTATTTTATATTTGACAACATTGAGGCCAAACATCATGCATGAAATAGGTATAGTTTCAAGATATCAATCATCTCTAAAATATAGTCATGTTCAGTTGGTGAAGAGAATATTTAAATATATCAAGGGGACATTGGATTGTAGATTATGGTATCCCACAGGTAGAGATTTCACTTTGGTTGCTTATATAGATTCAGATTGGGTAGGGTGCTTGGATGATAGAAAGAGTACAAGTGGAGGAGCTTTCTTACTTGGTGATATTTTAGTATCATAGCTAAGTAAGAAGTAGAATTCAATATCACTTTCTATAGCTGAAGTAGAATATATTGCAGCAATAGTGTGTTGTACTCAAGTGCTTTGGATGAAGCAAACTTTAGAAGATATCAAGGTAAAGTATGATGAACCTATTTTTTTTTTTTGATAACATAAGTGTTATAAATATTTCAAAGAATCTAGTGATGCATTCAAGAACAAAACATATTCCCATTAGATATCACTTTTTGAGAGAGTAGGTTGCAGATCAATAGGTTAAAATGGAGTATATCAATATTACAAAGTAGATTGCAGATATTTTTACAAAGGAACTACCAAAAGATATATTTGAGTATCTGTCAAAGAATTTGGGAGTAATTTATTTTACTTCCTTCTACTAAGGTTTAACATTAGTTGAGGCGGAGATAAGTTTTAGCTCTAGGTAGGCCCTTTGTCATTGATGTCAAAGGGGGAGAATAATAGGTACAGGTGCAGAAATAAGTACTAGTTTCTATAGTAAGGGGGAGTTAATGTATGTTTTTTAGATGGTAGTATGTGCAAGTTTTATGATATGGTAGTTTCAATTTGAGGTTTCCATCAATGACAAAGTGGGAGATTGTTGGAAATATTGTCATTGATGTTAAAGGTCTACCATTATTGGTGATAAAGGCCCCATTGTATTTAATGGTGTTTTTAATATTCATATCTTTGCTAATGTGTGTTAATATTTATTTAATATTAATGAATATATTTTTAGTTTCATATAAGTCAAAAGAAGGCCCATGGAGAAGTCAAAGAGTCACAGGGTAAAAGATGAAAGAGGAATGGGATGCATTTTCTCATGAAGAGTCATCTTGAGGAATTGTAAGAGTCACCATGTGAAGACAAAAGAGGTATGGTGCATTTTTCTATGAAGAGACACTTTAAGGAATATGAAAAGTCACCAAGATAAAGACAAAATAGGAAAGGACACTTTTGCTTATGAAGGGTTACCATATGACTTTTCAAATGCAAGGATACAAAGGGTTATGCAATTTTGGCACCATTTTTCATGAGGATTGAAGGATCACAAAGGGTGAATACCAAAGGTAATTTGGAAAGCTATATATAAAGGGTTGAGAAGCTATTTGTAATATGCAGGGTTTGAGATATTGTAGAGCTATATCATTTGTTGAGTAAGCAACATTGAGAGATAGTTGTGTTTTATACACAAGAGGGGTTAGTTCTCTTGTGGGTTGGTGCTCACAAATAGTTGTTGTGTTGGTGCTCGAAAAAGGGGTTGGTGCTCCTGCAAGTTAGTGCTTGCAAACTTTGTATTTTGAGTTGGTGCTCATTCATATACTTGAGATTATTCTCTGTAGTTTTTCCCACTTTGGGTTTCCACATAAAAATATGGTCTCTCTCTCTCTCTCTCTCTCTCTCTCTTGTGTGGTGCAAATTATTATTTTATTTTTATTACATATCTTGAATGTATGATTAACTGGTTAAAGAAAAGAAATTATATTAAGTAAAAAGATATATAATATACTGATTCACCCCCCCTCCTCCTTGCCCCCTCTTAGTATATTTTATGCTTAACAACAATTTTATTTCACCTCAATATTGACATAAGAGGATGGAAAAAGTGTGAAATAAATATTTTTAGCATCAAAGGAAGGCATGATAAGCATATGTGCTCCTCTACATTATTTTATATTTTTATAAGTTGAATAAATGATTTGAAATGAGCTAGTTAATGAATGGGTATATATACTTTCTTTATAAAACTTGTATATTTGTTTTTTAATCCTCAATAACCCTAATAAAGCTGTATATATTTGTGCTTACATACAATCCTAAAATTTCAACATAACCTTGCTTGTCAATTAAATTTTTTGACAACTATCTCTTTTATGAATCTATCAATTTATTTTATACAAATTTACTTTTTATGAATGTTTATCCTCTCATAAATATAAACAATTAATATGTTTTAATAAATTTAAAAGAGTAATCACTTTAAAAATAAATGCTATGAAATTTATAAATATGTAACTTTTACAATTTTATAGAATTTTAATGGCCATATATGGTCTAAAACCCCAAAATAAAAGAAAGCAAACTACACCTTGTCAATTTCTAGGTTTACTTGGAATTTAATTTAGTTGAGTCTCCCAATAATGGTAAAATTTTGTTTATAATTTATAAATTTATAAATTTTAATTATAATTGCCTCCAAGGGTAAATGTATGTAATTAATAAGATTGGTATAGAATTTGGAGCTCTCATTTTATACTTTGTGCAAGGTGATTATGTCATGTTGAAATAAATTTCTAAATGATAAATTCTCAGTGGTTTGAAAGTTGTTCAATAAATTTCCCTTATATCCATAATTAATATTTTGATATTTATTATGATTTTATTAACATACCAATTTAATATACACAAAAACAAGCCAATAGATAAGTGACATAATATGATGACAAGTAGTTCAAGCCATAAGCGATTCACGATTTGAACTTTTAAAATTTTAAACTCCTAAACTTTAATCATCATATGAAAGGATTTAAGCTTTTTACCTTTTAAAATTATGATGGCCATACTAAATTATATATATTTAAGGCTTTATAAACTACAAGCTATATGGTTGTAATTAATATTTCTAAATTTATAAAATAATTTTAGTGTTATTCAATTAAAAATTTAATATATTTAATTTTATTCATTAGTTTCATGTTGGAAACATCTAAATTTAATGTTGATTTACATTTACAAATTAATTGATCTAAGTTTAAATATCTTAAATGGGTATGTGGCATGTTCCATGCTAATAAAATTTAAAATCTCTACTAGAATGATAAAATAAAAAATAAAAAATAAAAAATAAAAAATAAAAAATAAAAAATAAAAAATAAAAGATAAAAAATAAAAAAAATAAAAAATCAAGAAAATTATAAGTGATTTATGAAATATCCCACTTTTATGCTTTAAATGGCTTTACATTTCTGGAGAGTTGATCCCAATTAATTATCGATAAAATTACCTAAACTCTTATGTGGTATAGGTTATTTTTTTGATAAGTTTTATTATATTAATTAATATGTAATAAGATAATAGATAATATTTACTCTAATATTTTTTAAACCTCAAGATTTTGAAAAAGGGTGTGTCATTTTTTATGAATGAATGACATAGATGAGTAATGTTTATCACATATCATATTGGTAAATTTAGTGAGTAACTATAATACATGAATATGAGTCTAATTAGAATCAAAGTAGATATATCTCATAAATACCATCTCTAATGAAAATCTTATATTTTTTAAAAAATGAATATTATCTTGTGATGCATAAAAAAATATGTTGTTACATTGTAATATCCTTCTATAATTATTGTTATCTCAAAAACCTCTCTTTCATTATAAAGTGAAGGCATTTGAATTAATCAAATAGCTAATTTAAAATCATGAAAACCTAATAGGGAAAATTATCATTGATCAATAAACTTACAATTAGAATACACATTTGGAAATTTTTAAAGTCTCAAAATATGGTGTTATTATTATTAATTAATTATCAACCTATTTTGGATATTGATAATTATTTAAATTTTATGATTATAAAAAAATTAGGGTTATGTCATACTATTTGGAGATTTTGAATTGAAAACCCATAATACATTTAAATGATTCTTTTGAAAACATAATTATATGGATTAGTTTTAGATGGTTTGAGATGTGGGTTGTGTTTAGTTTGATTTTTTAATCACACAACTTATTAGACTTTGTGTTGGCCATATTAATGATGCATATGATAGTAAATTTTGATAAAATGTTATGTAAGTGGTATAAAATACTTGAGAGTTGTGTTACCATTCATGTACTATACATGGATCCAAGGACAATAATTTGCTTAAATTAATTTTCTTAAACATAGGATATGAAAACCATAAACCTTGATAACCTAGATACCTTAAGTTGATTTGAATCATGATTTTAAGTATTTTATATATTTTAAAATATGTAAGGTAAATTATTTTGGACATTTTTACATTCATATCAAATTATGAACCCTTGTTTGAATATTAAACTCATATAGAGAATGTTGAGAATATGACCAAATAGTAAATCATGTTTTGGGATGATAATACTTATTGAACTTAAATATTGATTTTGGATATTGGACCTTATGATATACTTGAATATGCATTGGGATGAAAAAATATTGGATTATTTATCCTTTAATAACCTTAGGTTTGGAATTAAGGTTTAGATTCAAGTAATATTTTACCTTGTTTGGTTGATTGATAATAATTATATCTATGTCATAATGAGATATAACCCTTAAGTAAAAATCATAACATGACACCTTGAAATCTATATTTGGTATATTTAATACTAGTCATAAAATAATTGTGGAATTTAATCACTTATTGTATTATAAATACATATTGGAAGATAATGCTTCAGATTTGAAACTTGTATGCGTAAATAATTAGAAATTTATATGTTGATCCCAACTTGGGAGATGAAACCCTAAATAACAAATGATAAATATATGTTCATTAGACTAATATTTTTTGAGAATGAAACTTTATTTATAGATGCTAAAATTAAAATTTCAACACTTTTGGATGTTGAAACATATTTGGAAATAGAAAAACTTATGGTAAGGCTTATGTTTCATTCTTGATAAATTACAATGATTATTTTTATTTTACATAATAAATAAAAAAAGTGGATTAGTTATTGAATTTATAGTATGATCTTTAATATTTGGTTATGCCTAGGCTTGGTGATGAGGTTCATTCATGGTATATGTAGATTCCTTATTTTGGAAGTAACATTTGGACCTATTTAGAGTTGTAGGTGCTCAAAGTGATATCATTTTTATACATAGGATTATTGAGACTAGGAGCCTATGAGATGATTATATAACTTGATAAATGTGTATTGGTAAATGTATATAATGACATTACCATAATTATATAAACTATAAAGAATATTATACCTTTATTTTGTTTGTACCCAGGAAATAAGAGTGGAAAACATATGGAAAAATGAGAAATGAATAATTATTATTATTTGGATGAATATTAATTTAATATTTAAACAAAAAATGAATAATATATATATGTTTGAGAAAAAAATATTGTAGACCACATTAATAATTACTATGATATTTCATAATAAATTTATGAAGCAATAATGGATTTTGTACTCTAAAAATGATTAAAATCAATAATGGTGTTTGAATTGATGTAGTATTTTATTATTTTTTAATTAATTAGAGTTGGTTTAGAATTTATGAATATGATTTGATGTGAAATTTAATCTTATTTTTAGTTAGTTATTATCAATCTATAACTTGGGAAAAAATTTCTAGCACCTTTTTTTAATATTTAATTGAAAGGTTCCTACATGAATGGAATCATTCGCTTAGGATTTTAAACAAACAATAATCACTGAAGAACATTTGATTTTTTTTAAAGATATTAAGGACCTAAATAATATAAAGAAATAAAATCCACCAGGACTAGATAATGACAATGATATAACCAAATATGATTTTGACACAATGTGTATTTAAAGGTTGATGGCTTATTGTAAGAATATAAATATGTGCATGACACCTTATTTAAGATATTTGACTAAATACTTATGTATATTTCTCAACATAGAGTATAAAATACTAAACCTAATTGACATGAGGATAAATTTTGAAAGTTTGGTTTATCCTTGTTTGTATTCCCAAAGACGTGTAAATCCACAAATGGTATAAATATGGGGGAAAAGTTGAATCATGTTATAGGTGACATAAATTTATCATATGGTGTAGTAGAAGAGATGATAATTTCAAAATAAACTATAGAAAATTATTTCAAAATTCCAAATGTATTCAGAGGAAGGGTAATTATCCATACCTTTTTTTCAAATTACTCTTTCACATTGGATGATGATGCAATATATTAAGTTTAAAGAGTGTAAATTTTGTTTGGTAAAAAAGTGAATAATAAACAATATTATGGTATATTTTACACAAAACATGGGATAGAGACATTTTATCAATGGTTTAATAAATATGTGGTCTTCCACCATTGGACAAGTAAGTTGTTTCATGCTTTATATGTATATCTCAATATTGAAGTATAATAAATTAAGACCAATCATTTATAATTATTATAATTATATAATTAAATAAATAAACTATTATTTTCATAAATTTTGCACAAATAAATACTATATATATTTTAATATCATGTATTATATTTTCTTATATGAATTAAAATATCTATTTAAAGATCTTCCTCTCAATTATGAGAATGACCAAGGAAAAGTGAATTCTACTTTGAGTGGCACCCTTAGCAGAATTGTATTTGGGTCTAATTATACATTGTTTTATGATTATTTAATTATCTTAATGTATGAATTAATTTTATGGTATAGACCCATAGCCTTGACAAGTGTTGCACAAGTTTTGCACAAATTTCATACAAACTCTTGGAATGAAAGGGTTAGTATATTTGCACTTCTCTAAAAATTAAAATATATCACTTTTTATAGGGAATTATTGTATCCTTACATATTCATAAAGTTATTTAAATCATATAATATTCATCCTTGATTATGTAAGAGAAATTAAAGAGAATGATAAAAATGACTTTATTTGTCAAAATAATATGTATTTTCAATCATTACCAACAATCCATACAATATTAAAATTTGAACAAAAGTATTTATATGTGGTAAATAATTTATTGATATATGTTAGATTTCAATTATATTTTTAATGGATATATGATTCTAAATGTGTATTCAAATATAGTATTAAAAAGAATAAAAATGATCGATATAAACATGAAAGTACAGTTAATATAATTAAGTTAGAGAATAAGTCAACATGGGAGGAAACATCAAATATTTTATTTCAATTGGCTCTTAAAAAATGGATTACACTAACCCAAATATTTAACCAATTTATGGTATAAAATGAGCCAATCACTTGGATAAATTACCACATCAAAATCTCTAAGCGATTGCCAATGGGAAAAATACCAACTCAACAAAATAATATATTGAACAATGCCAAATTGTCTAATAAAAAATAACATAATTGGTATAAAATAAGATGCAAAATGGGAGTTATAGAAAATAAATTTTATGAGTTTGAAATGGATACAATTTATCCAACGTGTAGAATGAATAATACCTCTATGATGGTTTTGAGGGAGAAAATTATTATAGTGATTAAGATGTTTTTGAAAACACTACTACACTAATAAAATGAATACATATTTTGCAGATAAATTCCATAAAGGATCTACCATGAAAAAAAGGTATACTCATATGGAAGGCTAGGATAAATAGAATAAGGCTTATAGATGTTATAAATGTATATAATCAATCAATGTTTTTTAGTATCGATTTACTTTAACAATCTCAAGGTTCTCAAGCTTAATGTAGCTCAATAAGGATGCACAATATACAAGATATAGGAGATACCATAAAGTTTTTATCATCCAATCAACAAAATCCGCCATATAAAATCACAACCAATAATTATGAAAAGGATAGAGTTGTAGAAGAATTGGAAAATAACCATCAATAAAGAAAGCAAAGCTAGAACTTGAAATTATAGATACAATAATTAAATTAAATAATGAGCCACTTGTTCCAAGTATAAAGATTTTTTTCACCCTTTTGAACTAAATCAATTATATATCTTAAATTTTATTACAAAAGTAATTAGCCTTAATCATATATCTATACAAATTCATGAATTCTCAATTGTGTCAAAATTAAGACAAAAAATAATTAACCTGATAATATTTGGTGGCTTAGACACCCATAATGAGTTAATTTTTTTATATGTGTTTTATCCTCTATCTACATCAAGGTGTTTTTTAGCGTCTATTTTTATGAATTGGTTAATTTTTGAAAAATTTTCAAAATTTTAGATTTGCTAATGAATATGCTATGATCTTAACCTATAACATGTTTAGGAATATCTGTGGCCAACTTGTGGCTTAAATACCTATTATATTATCTTGTTTCATCTCTCTATATTATTACTAAGGTTGGCCTATGGAATAACCATGGCTAAGTAGAGTATATATAAGAGATAGTGGTTATTTCATGATCATGATATAAATTTAGATATTATTGCATTGTTGTGGAGGTTACCCTCGAAGTGGCTCAACTTTGTTTATTAAACAGTCTACTTTTGTATCAATTATTATTGTGGATCTACATATTCTACTCTTATTTATACCATATAATATTTTATTGTGCCAACATATAAGTAGTTTCATTACAAGTGGTATCAAAACTTCAATTACTAAATTATTTTTTTAATATATGGTGTTAGGGGTCTCCTATGAGCATAAGTATCAAAAAAATATAACTTGAGATATGGAAAGAATTTAATTTTTCCATCACTGCAATATTATTTAAAGTATATTTTTAAAATAATAACAAAAGTCTAGAAAATTTTTCACCTTGTGAAAATTAGCAGTCATTAGATTTGTTTTTGTGAGATGATTATAATAGAATAATTTATTGGTATACTTTTTAGGCATAAAATTTTCACCCTTGTACACATTATATCTTATTGGGTTTTATTTGATAATATGATCACAATGATATAATCTACCAATAAACTTTTTTCATGGCTCAAACCATCCATCATAGGGTTAATGCATGGTTGGAACTAACACTCATGGACGTGGGAAAGAGAAATAAACTTTAGAAATTGATCACAAAGATGAAATGGATTTTGAAACTTTTGATCTATTTATTTCTGAGGTAGTTCACCAACTTCAATCAAAATTTTAAAGTATGGTGCAAAAATATGATATTGATATGGTAAAATGGGATATAATTGGGGGTAAAAGGGGATATGAATGTTTTAAAGGATCAATCAACACTTATAACTAGGTAATTATCTAATTTATAGCTTAGTCTTCAAACAATATTTCTTCACCACTCCAATTTAGTTCTCCCCATTTAAACAATCACACCTCTAATCCTGGTGTAAATAATTATTTCCAAAAGTAGATTTAAACAAGTTTGATGGTAAGGATCCACTCACTTGGATCAATCCAATTGAAAATTCATTTAATTGACATCAGAATCCATGTGCACAAAAGGTTGTCATGGCATCTATGTATCTAAAACACGAGTAGTTCATTTGGTATAAATGGTTATGTGCTCAAAATGAAAACAAGGGCCTTTAGGTTTCTTGGTAGGTATTTTGTGAAGAGCTATAGATCCATTAACACAACAATGTCTCAAAAAACTACTTGAGTCATCTATAAAAACTACATCAAATAGGCATTTTGAAGGATTATGTTCATCAATTCCAAAATCGCTCCTTATGTGTGGATGACATCACCGAGGTAAATTTGCTTGACCTATTATTAGGTGGACTTAAAAATAACATCCAAATGGAGGTATACATGCTCATTCCAAATTCTATATCTAAATCCATACCAATGGTACACATGATAGAGGAAAAATATCTAGTCAAATGAAGACCTTTTGTGAATTTATGTGAATGTCATTTCCTAGCCCCATCATTTCCTTAGCCTACAATATTGACCCTCAACAAAATGAATAGAAACATGCAAAATGGTTATGTTTTGGTTGTGATATAAAATGGATCAAAGGACATGGATGTGTGAAAAATAAGTTGTTTTACATTTAAGGTGCCAATGAGGATGAATAAGATGATGAGGCCTCAAGTGTAGGTCTGGAAGAACCCAAGGATGAATTTAAATATTTTCAACCTAATATTTATTATCATTCACTTTTAGGTATTAGTAATCCTCAAACTCTTAAGGTGGTAGGTTTCCTTAAGAATTTAAAGGTAACTATGTTGATTAAATTTGGGAGTACACATAACTTCATCAATAATAAGTTGGTTACTCATTTAAATTATTTCATTTAGCCAACTCCATAATTTCAAGTCATGATTGTAGATGGTGGTACAATAAACTATTCTAGAAAATTCCATAGTATTAAGCTTACTATGGGATACTACCTATTATATTATCCTATGTTTCTTATTCCCATGAGCAGGGATACCATTATTTTGGGAGTGAAATGGGTCACCACTTTAGGCATAATTAAAATGGATTTCTAATAACTGTTCATGCACTTTCATTTCAAATGTAGGCCATTTAAACTACATGTTTTAAAAGCTAAATATACAAAATTGGATAGTTCTCATCAAATGATAAATATACTTATAAAAGGTGCTAAAGGATTTGTTGCATGATTATTTTCCATAGAAGTTTAAACAATCAAGGAGTATACCCATCTTGATTTACAACTGGTGATGGATGACCATTATGTTGTTTTTGGTGCCATGCCAAAAGGATTTCCACCAAGAAGATAACATGATCATTCCATTAAACTAATTTTAGGTAGTGCACCACCCAACATCAGACCTTACATGTATCCCTATGCCCAAAAGACTAAAATTGAAAACATGGCACAAGAGATGTTGAAGGTAGGAATTATTAGACACAACCAAAGTGAATATTCCTCTCTAGTGATCATGGTGCATAAGAAAATGACACTTAGAATATGTTCCTAAATTAAAAATAACTCAACAATTGCACAATCAAATATAAGTTTCCTATTCCATTAATTGATGATTTTATGGATGAATTGCATGTCATTGTTTATATTTACAAATTAAATCTTCACTCTGAGTATCATTATATTCAAATCCATGGAGAAGACATATCTAAATAAATTTTTAAACTCATGAAGGCCATTATGATTTTATGGTCATGCCTTTTGGTATCACAAATGCATCATATAAATGTTAGAGTTTGATAAATACTATTTTTAGGCCATTTTTGAGAAATTTTATGTTTGTATTTTTAATGACATTATCATTTACAATAAAATTTGGGAAGACCATTTAAAGAATGTGAAGCAATTACTTTTGGTTCTAGAACAACATCAAATTTATGACAAACCTTCAAAATATGATTTTGGTGTTAGAAAGGTGGCATAATTGGGTCATATTGTTTCACATGAAGGTATAAAAGTTGATCCTAAAAATATTTAAAGAATGATGTAGTGGAAAGTGCCCAAGACCCTCAAGAACCTTTGGGGATTTCTAGGGCTAATAGGTTACTATCATATACTTGTCAAATTTTTTGGTTGCATCATAGCTCCAATCACATATTTGTTGAATAAAGAATCATTATAATGGATAGAAACAACTACCAAAGTGTTCAAATAAATGAAAATGGCTATATGCACCATTCTAGTTTTGGTTACCCCTATTTTTTCTAAGACTTTTGTTGTTGAATGTGATGCATCAAGATACAACATGGGGGAATGTACTCATGAAATAAGGTAGACCACTTACATTTGAGAGTCCTCAATTAAAGATAAAAAATAAGCTCAAGAAAATCTATGATAAAGAGACGAGGGATATTTTACATGGAGTCAAGCAATAGATAGCTTATTTGATGGGTCAACACTTTCAGATAAATTTTGATAATGATAGCCTCAAATGTTTTTTGAAACTATGATTATAATCATAATAAAAATATAAATAGGTGACTAAAGTGTTAGGACATGATTTTGAAATAGTATATAATAAATGAAAAGAAAATGTGGTGGTATATGTTGGAAATATTGTCATTGATGTCAAAGGTCTAGCATTATTGGTGATAAAGGCCCCATTAAATTTAATGGTGTTTTTAATATTCATATCTTGGCTAAAGTTTGTCAATATTTATTTAATATTAATAAATATATTTTTTAGTTGCATACAAGTCAAAAGAGGGCCCATGGAGAAGTCAAAGAGTCATGGGATAAAAGATGAAAGAGGAATGGGACACATTTTATCATGAAGAGTCATCTTAAGAAATTCTAAGAGTTACCATGTGAAGACAAAAGAGGTATGACACATTTTTCTATGAAGGGACACTTTGAAGAATACAAAAATTCACCAAGATAAAAAAAGAGAGGAAAGGATGCTTTTACTTATGAAGGGTCACCATATGACTTTTCAAATGCAAGGATACAAAGGGTCATGCAAGTTTGGCACCATTGTCCATGAGCATTGAAGAGTCACAAAGGGTGATTGCCAAAGGTAATTTGGAAAAATATATATAAAGGCTTGATAATCCATTTGGTATATGCAAGAGAGTGCATGGTTTGTATTTATTTTCAAAGAGACAAAAGTAGGAGATGTTGTAGAGTTCTATCATCTGTTGAGTAAGCAACATTGAGAGATAGTTGTGTTTTATACATAAGAGGGGTTGGTGCTCCTGTGGGTAGGTGCTCACAAATATTTTCAAGGTCTTGGTGCTCCTATGGGTTGGTGCTCACAAGTAGTTATTGTGTTGGTTCTCGATAAAGGGTTTGGTGCTCTTGCAAGTTAGAAGTTACAAAATTTATATTTTGAATTGGTGTTCATTCATATACTTGAGATTGTTCTCTATGGTTATTCCCACTTTGGGTTTCCAAGTAAAAATATGGTGTCTCTCTTTCTCTTATGTGGTATAAATTATTGTTTCAGTTTTATTACATATCTTGAATGTGTGATTTAGTGGTTAAAGAAAAGAAATCAGATTAAGTAAAAAGATATATAATATAATGATTCACCCCCCTCTTAGTATATTTCATGCTTAACAATTGGTATCAAAGCAGGTTCCTTTTGAAATTTTTTTATAGCTTGAAGGTAGATCAAGAAAGCATGATGGCTAGATCACATGAAGGATTTTATATAAATAAGGCACCTTTGTTTGATGGGATGATTTATGTTTTTTGGAGCATAAATATGAATACTTATTTAATGGCCCTTGGATTCAACATATGGAAAGTAGTGGTGGAGGAATATTAAGAGCCACAAACACTTGTAACTACTCTAGTAAAAAATAAAGCAAGTGAAAATAATGCTAAATCTTTAAATGCTAATTTATGTAGTTTATGTGAATCATAATTTGTTAAAGTTATATAATGTAAATATGCTCACGAAACTTGGGTAAAACTTGAGAATATCTACAAAGGTGATGGAAAGGTTCAATAAGCTAAGCTTCAGACTTTTAAAAGATAGTTTGAGAGTTTAAATATGGAAGAGGAAGAAAATATAGAAAGTTATCTTTTGCAAGTTATTCAAATAGTTAATTAGATTCAAGGTCTTGGAGAAAATTTAAAACAATCAACTATGGTTCAAAAAGTTTTTAGATCTCTACCATTGAGATATGATGCAAAATTTTCAACAATTGAAGAGATGAAGAATTTAGCCATGCTAAAGATGGATGAGATTCATGGTATTTTTATGGCATATGAGATGTAGACTAAACAAGATAAACCCTCAAAGAGATAAGCTGATTTCAAGACATCAAAGAAAGAGAAGGTTAAGATTCAAGAATCAAGTGATGATGAAGATGACAATAGAGATCTATTCATTCACAAGTCAAAAAAGGGAATAGGTAAATATCAAGGAAAATTACCTTTTAAATGTTTTAATTATGGAAAGATTAGACATTTTGTAGCTAAATACCTAAATAAGGGTCATGATTACAATGAAGAAGGAAAGTCTACATACAAGAAGAATTTCAAGGTAAATTCAAGAAGGGATTCGAGAAGAAGAGTTTGTATTCTAAAGATCCTAGCTTAGCCGAAGATAGTGGAGTTAATGATTCAAAAGAAGAAGAGATTCTATTTATGGCCATACATGATGATTCCTCTACAAGCAAAAGTATAGATGATTAAGAAGAATAGGATGAAGCCAAAGTGAATCTAGAAGGAGAACTCATTTGTGCCTTAGAAGAGTTAAAAGCTCTTGAAAAGAAGAATCAAATATTAGAGCACTAGATCAAGAAAAATGAAAAGGAGTCAAAGGAAATAATTGAAGATCTACAATCACACTTTGAAGAAGCAAAAAAGAATGAAGAAGATCTAGTGGCATAATTGAAAATAGTAAGTAAAGAATGTGAAAGGTATGTTATTGAAATTGCTTCTTTAAAATAAGATCTTGAGAAAACAAATAAAGAAATCAATGATAGAGCATCCAATGATTCAAAATTTGAGAATAACACTAATATGTTGAATAATATATTAGAAAATCAAATATCAATGTCAGATAACACAGATATTGGATTTGAAGCTCTTACAAAAGAAGAAATAAAAAGGGAAGAAGTTAACAATACAGATGACATCTCAAACAAAGAAGGCTAGAAGGAATAGAGCTACAAAAGGCAATCAAGTTAGAGATACACAAATAGGGCCTATTTTTATGGTTACTATTTTAATTGTAATGGATATGGTCATAAGAAAATATAATGTATAAAAAGGCTAACAATTTTAGAAATAAGAAGGAAATTCATGTAGAGTCAAGTAGAAGCTGCAACTCTTTTGCTCCTCTATCAGGATTTAATGAAGAGGCCATAATATTTTAAAAGTGAAAAAACTTTAAACACATAGCTCAGTACTATAGAAGCATGTTCAAGTTAGTTAAGAAGGACTAGATTTTTAAGGATCCATTCATCAAGAAGAAAGTTCAGAAAGGTTCATGGCAAAAGAAATAACCTAAAAAATCTATGTTAGTGTAGATAGTTTTGCATGCAAGAAATGAAGAAAAGCCATGGTTCATTAACAGTGGATGTCTGAGGCACATGATAAGATATGAGAGTAATTTCATAACTTTGAAGAAGTTTAGAGTAGAACATTTATCCTACTAACATAGTTATTTGTGGTTTTAGTGGCCATGTTCAAAGATCCATTGGGGAGATTATACTTCCACTACAGGTTGGACCAACACATATGGACACTAGATTCTTAGTATTACCTATCATAGGCACATTTAAGATATTATTAGGTAGGCCTTAGATATAATAGTTATGAGCTATTTGATCCACCATGCACAAATTCCTCAAGTACATACATGTTAATTAGTTGGTCACAATTCAAGGGATTTCATATGATTATCTTTTATCTATTCCACATGAAGTCACACCATAATTACTAGTTATATTTTTAAGCATAGTTCACATCAGTACACCATAGGGTTCAGTTGAGCTATAAATGTAGGTGAGGTATAGTACTATAGTGTACCATACATGAGAATTATCCAAATATTAATTGAGAGTTTTAAAGGCTTTTTAACATTCTTCATTTCATTGAAAATTTGTCCCCCTTTTTAGAAGATGAGTTAAGAGTAATATCAATTAGCTAGCTAAGAAATGAAATGTTGACTGGCCTAGATCTTCCCTTGTAGACTACGAAGCTACTTTAAGTTAGTAGAAGGTGGCATTTCTTTAATAGCTCAGATTTTAGTTGGATAAACTTAAATGCCTCTATGAAACATTAATGGTAGAACTAAAAATGAAAATGTTTTATATGTAGAAGGTCTTAAATATAATCTATTAAGTGTAAGTGAAATGTGTGATCAGGGGCACACACTAAAGTTTTATACAGAAGGTTGTGAAATTAGAAGAAAAGATTTAGATGTGTTGGTTACAGATACTTAGAGAATAGGCAATAATTTATATATGCTATCAGACATCAAAGGTCAAAGATGTTGTTTGAGTCAGATTGAATAAAGTTGGTTATGACACTGGAGAATGGAGAACATAAATTTTGACAATCTTGTCAACATCAGCAAGAAACAAGTAGTCATAAATCTTTCAAATATTACAAAGCTATCTGACACACTTTGTGAACCTTATCAGCATGGGAAGTAGGCTAGAAGGTGGTTCAAAAAAAAAGAGTTCTCAACCACTCAGATGATAGAACTTGTTCACATTGATCTGTGTGGACCTATGAGAACTCAAATTACTCAAGGTGAGAAATATTTCATGTAGCTTATTGATAATTTTTCACGTATGACTTGGGTAATGTTTTTAAAGAAAAATTTAGAAGCTTTCAAACATTTCAAAGCATTAGTTGAGAATGAAACCAGTTTGAAGATTAAGTGTCTAAAATTATATCAAGGAGGAGAATTTATGTTAGATCAATTTATTGATTTTTGTGAAGACTATGGAATAAAGAGAAATTTTTTAGTAGCCATAACTCTACAAAAAAATGGAGTAGTTGAACGAAAAAATAGAACAGTTTAGGAGATGGTGAGGACAATGCTAAATGAATCCAAGATAGTAGATAAATATTGGAGAGAGGCAATTACTATATCAATTCATATTTATAATAGATCATTATTGAGATTCAATAGTGACAAGATTCCTTATGAGCTATGGAAAGACAAACCAATAATAGTTGATTATTTTAGAGTTTTTGGTAGCAGATGCTTCATAAAGAGAACTGATGAAAAACTTGGTAAGTTTGAATCTAGAGAAGATGAAGGTATATTTATTGGTTATTATTGAAAAATTAAAGCTTATAAATGGTATAACAAAATAACCAAGAAAATTGTTGAATGTGTAAGTGTTAGGATAGAAGAAAATGAAACACAAAGAATTAGTGATCCAGTAGACATTCCTGAAATCATTAAAGAGGAAGATTTTGAAGAACTAGATGAAGATGAAAAGAAGGAGAAAAAAGAAGCCAAAACTCCATCCAAATATTTTTAGATAAATAATAATGAAAGTGACATCATCAGGGACATGAATGAAATAATTCATACCATAAGAATGATGGTAAGTGAATCTGAGCAAGTTAATTTCTCTTTGTTATCCAAAATTTAGCCTAGAACTTTTTTAGAAGCTAGACATGATAAGCATTGGGTTAAGGCTATGAATGAAGAATTAAATCAGATAGAAAATAATGATACTTGGGAATTAGTGCCTAGACTAAAAGATCACAATGTGATAGGAACAAAATGGGTTTATAGAAATAAGTTGAATGAAAATGGAGAAGTGACTAGAAATAAAGCAAGATTAGTATGTAAAGGATATGCTCAGATTGAGGGAATAGATTTTGAAGAAAATTTTGCCCCAGTGGCAAGGTTAGAGGCTATTAGAATGTTTATTGCATATGCAGTGTTTAAAATTTTCAAAATGTTTTAGATGGATGTCAAATCTGCCTTCTTGAATAGGAATCTAGAAGAAGAGGTCTACATTGAGCAGCCTAAGGGCTTTATTCTCTCAAACATTAGTATCCATATATACAAATTAAAAAAATCATTGTATGGATTGAAACAAGCTCCCAAAGCTTGGTATGCAAGACTTGAAAAGTCCCTGTAGGATCAAGGTTTCAAGAGAGGATTTGCTGATAGTAATCTCTACATCAAAATAGAAGGTGAGCATCAATTTATTGTTGTGGCATATATTGATGAAATCATTTTTGTAAGAAATATTGAAAATATGACAAAAGAATTTTATGATAATATGCAAAAATAATTTGAGATGTCTATGCTTGGAGAATTTTCATTTTTTTTAGGATTGAAAATATTCAGTCAGATGAAGAAATTTTCATATCTCAAAGTAAATATTCCAAAGAAATATTGAATAAATTTGGTTTTGAGGATTGTGCACTAGTTGGCACACAAATATATATAGGAAATAAGGTGAGCAAGGATGAAGATTCACCTATTATAGATCAATATTTGTATAGACCTATGATTTGTAGTCTTTTATATTTAATAGCATCAAGGCTAGACATCATGCATGCATTAGGTATGGTTACAAGATATTAGTCAGCTCCAAAAGATAGTCCTATTTAGTTGGTGAAGAGAATATTTAGATATATCAAGGAGACATCAGATTATATATTGTGGTATCCCATAGGCAAATATTTCACTTTGATTGCTTATACAGATTCATATTGGGTAGGGTTCTTGGATGATAGAAAGAGCAAAAGTGGAGGACCTTTCTTCCTTTATGATAGCTTAGTATCATGGCTAATTAAAAAGAAAAATTTAGTATAACTTTCTATAGCTGAAGAAAAATATATTGCAGTAGTATTGTGTTGTATTCAAGTGCTTTAGATGAATCAAAATTTAGAAGCTATCAAGGTAAAGTATGAACCTATTTTTATTTTTTTTGATAACACATGTTATTAATATTTTTAAGAATCTAGTGATGAATTCAAGAATAAAACATATTCCCATTAGATATCACTTCTTGAGAGAGTAGGATGTAGATCAACAGGTTAAGATGGAGTATATCAGTAATACAGAATAGATTATAGATATTTTCACAAAGGCACTACCAAAAGATACATTTGAGTATCTATGAGAGAAGTTGGAAATAATTTATTTTACTTCCTACCATTGAGGTTTAACATCAGTTGAGGGGGAGCTAAGTGTTAGCTCCAGGTAGGCCCTTTATCATTGATGTCAATGGGGGAGAATAATAGATATAGGTATAGGTGTAGAAATAGGTATAGGGAATAGGTACAAGTTACTACAATAAGGGGGGGTTACTATATGTTTTTTAGATGGTAGTATGTGCAAGTTTTAGGATATGGCAGTTTTAGTTTGAGGTTGCCATCAATGACAAAGGGGGAGATTGCTATAAATATTGTCATTGATGTCAAAGGTCTAGAATTATTGGTGATAAAGGCCCCATTACATTTAATAGTGTTTTTAATATTCATATCTTTGCTAAAGTGTGTTAATATTTATTTAATATTAATGAATAGATTTTTTGGTTGCATATAAGTTAAAAGAGGGCCCATAGAGAAGTCAAAGAGTCATGGGGTAAAATACGAAAGAGAAATGGGATGAATTTTATCATGAAGAGTCATCTTGAAGAATTACAAGAGTCACCATGTGAAGACAAAATAGGTATGGCACATTTTTTCATGAAGGGACACTTTGAGGAATATGAAAAGTCACCAAGATAAAGACAAAAGAGGAAATGACACTTTTACTTGTGAAGGGTCACCATATGAATTTTCAAATGTTAGGATACGAAGGGTCATGCAAGTTTAGCACCATTTTCCATGAGGATTAAAGAGTCACAAAGGGTGAATGCCAAAGGTCTTTTGGAAAACTATAAATAAAGGCTTGAGAAGCCATTTGGTATATGCAAGAGAGTGCATGGTTTGTATTTGTTTTAAAAGAGAGAAAAGTAGGAGATATTGTAGAGTTCTATTATTTGTTGAGTAAGAAACATTGATCGATAGTTATGTTTTATACACAATAGGGGTTGGTGCTCCTATGGGTAGGTGCTCACAAATATTTGCAAGAGGTTGGTGCTCACAAATAGTTGATGTGTTGGTGCTCGACAAAGGGCTTGGTGCTCCTACAAGTTGGTGCTTAAAAAATTTGTATTTTAAGTTAGCGCTCATTCATATACTTGAGATTATTCTTCATGGTTTTTTCCACTTTGGGTTTCCATGTAAAAATTTGATCTCTCTCTCTCTCTCTCTTATGTGGTGAAAATTATTATTTCAATTTTAATGCATATCTTGAATGTGTGATTTAGTGGTTAAAAAAATAAATTAGATTAAGTAAAAAGATATATAATATACTAATTAACCCCCTCCTCTTAGTATATTTCATGCTTAACAATAGATTCACTATCTAGACAAGATGTATCAATTAAGGCATTATTAAGTGTAATGATCATTTGGTAGACATATTGGCTAGAGGAAGAAAAATCATAATAGGAGACTAAAAATGATACCGAGGATATGATTCAAAAATTTCATCTTGGTTCGGGGGGTATGAATAATTTACATGTAAGAGGAACACATTATGATATAAATATTGATTATATCTCTATAATCATTCTCTCCTCAAACATAAAATCCTTCAAAAAATGCATCTCTTATTAGAGAATTGTTAATGATGTCATGGTGATGTCATGGAAGTGTCTTGGTGAGTGGATGAAGTGCCTTTATAGCATTAGTGACAATGACAAAGTGTGAAATGTGCTTGTCCTAATATGCTTGAAGTTGGCTTGGTTGATCTTCAATTTTGGCATAGTTA
Source organism: Torreya grandis (assembly GCA_037957365.1). Taxonomy (NCBI): domain Eukaryota; kingdom Viridiplantae; phylum Streptophyta; class Pinopsida; order Cupressales; family Taxaceae; genus Torreya; species Torreya grandis. The sequence goes on from JARHVA010004790.1 coordinate 1,359,908, forward strand.
GAGATGTTAAGGGATGAGTATGGTGATTTAAGTATGTATAAGGGGTCTTATCAGAAGTTAAGAATAATTTGAGTGATTGTGTACATGTGTGGATTTCATATAGTTGATCATTGTTTTTATCTATACATTTTGGGTATAGTGGTAGAAAATTTTAGTATGCAGTTTCCTGACATCATAGTTGCCACATGTGGATGATTTAGGGTAACTTGGTCATATGGTTATGATCACATTTATGCCTAGTTTCTATATACTAAATTTAAGATCAAGAAATAAAGTGAAAAATATTATATGGAAGTGAAAATTTGGGCTTATAGGTAGTTTGATAGTGCTTATCCATACTTAGCTAAATTTGCATGAGGCAAGAAAGAATCAAGTAAGCAGTTTGGTGATGACATATTTCTCACATATAGATGTTTCAAGAGAATTTAATCATATGGGTTTGTTAATTTTTGTGCCTATTTTATATTAAATAAATTTTATATCATGAAATGAAATGCAACAAAATATATGCATGTTCAAATTTGACCTTTCTAGACAGTTCTTGACATAGTTGGCTCTGTGGTAGAAAAATATGAATGAGTAGATTAATGGAATTATATCTTACATGTGTAAAGGTTTTAGGAGAATAATAATATATGGTTTGATTTTATTATTTTAGGATATAATATGGTCCAAATTTTAGAACATTCATCTAAGCACAACAAAATTTATTGAGGATCAAAGTTAGCCTTCTAGGTAGATAGCAATGGTCCCCATAGTCTATTTTACACGATGTTAAAGATCAAGACTAGATGGAGATACAATGGATAATGGGTGATAATATAGTGAATGTATATGGTTCATATCAATTCAAATATTTCAATTTTTTTATTATTTAATGAAATTAATGATTGATCTTCTTCTGAGATCTAACGACTCACGAGCGTTCATACAGATCAAGATCAATGGTGCGTGTTGATTTGAATAAGGAAAAGTGATATATGTTTAATAGTATAGGTGATTAGAATGAATGAAAGGGTGAAAATTTTCATGATCATGGGGGTTATAATTAAGATCAAATGGTGAGCATTATAAAATAAAGACCTGGTTTATTTTTAGAGATCGATGGTGCACGTTGAGTCAATATTACAAGATTGCACAAGCTAAGGTCAACTATTTGAGGTTTAATGTTTGGAAATTGTGTAATATGAGTTAAATGTAAAGATTTTTAAAATAATATTTTTGTTTTAGGATTTATCTAAAGTATATAGGACACAAGATGCAAGAATAGTGTTCGATGTTTAAATGTGACCATTTGAATTCAAGTATTTGAATTTAACAAAGGAAAGACCAATGTCTAGTTTTTGAGCCATATATTTTGATATATAAATTAGTTGACCATTTATTAAAAATATAATTTGTATAATAATCTAAGTTTAATTTTTAAATATAAATTTAAAGGTCTGAAAGTGTGTAAAGTCAAAGTTATGAAGGTCCAAAGTTGATTGTGTATTTGATTGTATTCTGCAAGTGACTCGAGAAGGATGTTCAAGTTTTTTTTTGGATGTCTCATCATGAATTAGATATTGTATCATGTTTTAGACTTCATAAGGACCATTTTTTTGTATTATGAAGGTTTGATCAATTGTATGTAATATTAAAAAAGGTTTATAAGTCAACTGTGTATTCATTCATGGTGACTATGTGCACAGAATGTTGTTTGAGCAAACTATGCTTTAAAAGAAGAGTGTTTTGGTGATTGTGATCATTTTTTTTTTATCAAAGGGGTCATTTATAATGTTTCCATACATTTTAAAGTGGTCTTATGTTCTTATTTTTATTGAAGAAGTGTTAAAGAAGTGAATAGGTCATCATATGACCTAGAAAGTGACTTAGGCTTATTTAAAAGTGTGTTGTCCATAAGTGTGACCCATGTAAGATGATTTAAGGGTGAAGGCATGTATTATGGATAAAAAGGAAATATTTTGGACTTGATAATTCATGAATTATCTATATATAGTGAGACCAAATATGATGGTTTTTAGATGTGTGAAAGACTTGAAAGAGACTTGTGAGAGGTTTATGCGAATGTGGAGCCAAGTGAAAGAGAGAACCTTTGAAAGAGAATGTGTAGGTTAGTAAGGAAAAATAGAGAGAAAAAAAGATCATACATGATTGTATTATAAAGGTGATGAAGGTGATCACATCGGTCATTGGACCTAATAAGCCTAAAAGAGACAGAATGAGTGAGTATGCTCAAAAGGCTATTTGAAAGAGTGTGTCTAGTGAGTGAAGGCAAGGTGAAGGTAGTGTGTGACTATTAGATATATTTAAGGGTAGAGAAGGTTTTTGATGGTGTGTATGACTTATAGGTCATATTTATGATGTCATAATAGTTATTTTTTAGGGTTATTGATTGTGTATGAGCAAAAAAGAGTGGAGTGATCTCAAAGGTGGTTTTAGATGCATTGTATGTGTGAGAAGAAGGTTATGTTTTTTATAGGTCCATAATTAGGTGTTTAATACATTAGTTTAAATATGGATTTGTTAATTTAAAATGAGGGTCTAAAGGATTTGATCTTCCCTAGGGGTAGTTTCTCCTTGTGAAATAGGTGTTTCACTAAAGGCCTTTGTCAGGAGAATTTGATTAAGATTTTTTTCTCTAAAGGAGTTGACTAGTATCTTGTTCATAATTTATTATAAGATAAGTAGTCCATTTGTTGTAGGATTGAGAGTGGGTTTTATTCCCGATGAGGGTTTCTCATCGGAACTATATGTTATGTATTTGATCTTATGTATGCATTGAATGCATGAGATCTCTTGTTAATGTTGCTTGATCAAGTTGATATATGCTAATTATTTAATAGTTTGAAAGGATTAGAATTAAAATTGAAATATCTAGGATCACTGATTCACCCCCCTCTTAGTGATTGTACCTCTAATAATTGGCATCAGAACAGGTCTTTTAGAGGAAGTTTAGTAAATTAAAAGAGATCCTAAGTAGGTACAAAGATGGCCAAACAATTAAAGAAAGAGAATCAATAATGGAAGGCTATGATGAAGGCACTTGAAGAGAAGATATGTACTTTGAAAAAAGATGCAAAAAAGGATGAGAAAGTTATTAATGATCTCAAGGTTTAGCTAGTATATTCCAAGACAAGTTTGAGTTCAAAAGAGGAAAGTTGTTAAAAATAAAAGGACATCATGTTTGATAAAGAAGCCTATCATAACAATAGAGAAGATGATAATGAGGAAGAAGATGTTGATCTAGAAGCTGAGCTCATGAGTGTACTTGGTGAACTAAAAGAGTAGAAGAAGAAGAATCATAAAATGAGGAATATGATAAGAGGTATTGAAACACAAGTCAGTTCTCTCGAGGGAAGTTTGTTAGGCAAGTCTGAAAGAGAAGAAAAGAAGTATAAAAAATAGATCAAGTCTATTGAGGTGCAAGGATATAGATTGAAAGACATGGCCAACAAGGACAAAGAGGATGAAGAGAAGATTAATATTCATGAGGATCAATTAAGGACTTTAAGTGCAAATCTAAAAGCAAGAGAAGATGAGTAAACTAAGCTAAATATTGATATGGGGTCCTTGAAGAGTCAACATGAGCTTGTTGTATTCAATTTGGATAAACTTGACAAGAAGCATGATAAGCTTGAGTATGTCAAGGAGAATACAAGCTTTAAAAACAATGAAAGAAGGTATGTTAGATAGCCAAATAATTTAGGGTATGCTAGTTTATTCCATGGTCATTGTTATACATGTAATAAGTATGGTCATAGAGCTAAGGACTATAGAAGGAAATCAGTCAAGAATGAGTTATCATGGAGCTTTGGAAGAAGTAATTGGTCTTGGATAAATAATAACTAAGATCAATCAAGAGGTATGTTAAAAGATATTATTTGCCACAATTGCAATAAAGTAGGACATATTACCAAATTCTGCAAGAATATTTTGAAGATGCACTCAAGTTTTGACAAGAAGAAAGATGCTCCTAAAAATCACTCAATGGTATTGAGACCAAAGACTATGAAGGATAATCATGATTACAGTGGACTACATACTACAACAAAGAAGGAATCAAACAAGAATAAGATACATAATTTATCTTCTATCTAGATAGAAAAGGAAGATCATAATCATCATCAAGCAAAAGGTATGAATGATTTTGTTTGTTTCAAATGTTATAAAGTTGGTCAAATTGATAGATTATCCAATAATAGGATGAATGGGTTCTCAAATAAAAACAAGGTGTATGGATCTCTTAGTATACAAGGAAGAGATCATAAATGGGTATGGAAACCTAAGCCTATTAGAAGAGATTAGATGAAGACCAAAGATGGTTTGTTTTCCATGATAGACATTAAGTAAAGTCAAGAGTTTATATTAACATCATTTATTGACAAATTTGAAGAAATGAATAAAGTCAAGGATTCATTCAAAATCAAGCTGGACTACAAGTTAGATGAGATTATGGAGATATGGGAATCTCTAGAGTTTTGGGACTTTTAGTCTCTCTTTGTCAAAGGGGTGTCTCTCTCTAAGCTTCAAGGAGACACTTTATAGAAAGAGGAAGCATGGTGGATGTTGGTTGGGTCATGATTTATATTTCAAGACAAAGAAGGTTATGAGAAGATGTGATGGCTTAATGTGATGGACTTTGTTGATTAGACAAATTATGTTTCAAGATGCTCTTTAGTTGATTAGTTTGCTCTCAATTTTTGAAGAACTAGCCCAAATGATGAAAGGAAGTAACTTGAGGGTTTGATGCCTACAAACCCTAAGATGTGTGATCATGATTATAATGACACAATTTTGGTATATGGAACTAAGTGAACATTAGGTGGATAATATGAAATGTTTTCATCAGTTGGTGATATACTTATAATGTATGGTTGATCCCAATTTAGTGTTCTTCATCATGAAAGAATGTTGGAAGTGTGTGCAAGGTCTGTAAGCAAGGTCAAAATGGGTGTTTATAGGTGGAATATTGAGATTGATGCAATTTAAAGAAGAGTTTGGTTTTTAGAAATGTTTTTGCATTTCTTTGTGATGTGATTTAGGTGGTTTTGTGGTTTGAAGGTATGTTGAAGTCAAATTGGAATTTTTTGTTTGTTCGTAGGTTTCCTAGTTTGTGCTTAAGAATATGCAAGTCCTAAAATGGGTTATAGGATGTATGGGTTCAAAAAGGTATGGAAGATAAAATATTGGTCTAGAAGTGTGTGATGGGTGTCTCTAGGTGTGCAAAAAGTTTCAAAGGTGTGCATTGACCAGAAGGAGGTTTGTTGACCTTGTTTGTTTTGAGTTTCTAGGGTTCTAGGCTATGATATAAAAATGGTATGCCTTATGAGTTGTGGTCCAAGAATTATTAATAGTTTGAATGGGACAAATGGGTTGTCAAATCATGCTCCATAGAGATTTGAAGGTTTATGGTTTTCAAATTTTTCATGTTTTTGTTAAAATGGAGGCTTAATTAGTAAGATGGTTTGTGAAGGAAGTATGTTATAGAAGTTGAGATGGGTTTTTAAAATTAGTGTGATTTTAGGGGCATATGAGAGTGATATAGATATGAATTTTTAGGTTTTGATGGTGTAACTGAAGGTTGTGGGCTCTACAAGTTTCAAGTAGGGCTATAAGGAGACTAGACAAGTCTAATAAGAAGAAGAATGCTTTTTGTTTAGTTTATCCAAAAGATTAAGGCATGATAATTTCAAGGTGAGTTATAAAGTGTATTTATTAAATATATCCTATCTAGTGAGTGGCATGTAGTTCTATTGGTGGTGCTTGAGGTGGTTTGAGAGAGAAGGCTAGTAAGCCTATATGGTGGTTCTTCATGGTGTATGAAGACCTGAAGATGATCAAGTGATGAAATGGCTCAGAAATATTAGGGGGAGTACCTCTTAGATGTTTCTTGGTGAGTTATATTATATTTTATTACTTTTGTGTGTACTTTATTCATTGGTTATAGTGTTTGGTTGAAGAAGAATGTTGGCATGAAACAAGAAAGATGTTGTCAAGATAAGAAGAGGTAGGCTCAAGGTATGGGGGAGATTGTATCATATTTATAAGGTGGTCCTATTATATTTTATGTTCTTTTAAATTCCTTAGGATTATTTGGTGCCCACTTTTTCATTATGTTAAAGTCAGATAAAGTTCCTATTTTTGAGAGTGTTTAAAGAGAGATAAAGAAGGTGAGTTATTTATTGATGGGTGTTGACATCAATGATAAAGGGGGAGATTATTGGATAATTTTAAATTATGTCATGGTTATGTCATGGAGGTTTCCTAGTGAGTGGATGAAATGCCTTGATATTTTTAAGTGACAATGACAAAGTGTGCAATGTGTTTGTCCTAATGTGCTTGAAGTTTGCTTGGTTGATCTTTAGTTTTAGCATGGTTAGAGATGTTTAGGGATGAGTATGGTGATTTGGTCATGTGTAAGGGGTCCAATTATAAGTAAATAATGATCTTATCTCTTGTGTACATGAGTGGATTTCATTTGGTTTATTATTGTTTTCATCTATACATTTTGGGTCTAGTGGCAGAAAATTTGAGTAGGTAGTTTGCTGACATCATAGTTGCCACGTGTGGATGACTCAGGGTGAGTTGGTCATATTGTTATGATCACATTTATGCCTAGTTTTTATGAACTAAATTTTAGATCAAGAAATAAATCACAACATAATATATGCAAGTGAAAATTTGGGCTTCTAGGCAGTTTGATAGTGTTTTCCCATAACCAAATTTGCTTGAGGCAAGAAAGAGCCAAGTAAGCAATTTGGTGATATCATATCTTGCACATGTGGAAGTTTAAAGGGAATTTGATCATATGTGTTTGTTAATTTTTTTACCTATTTTATATTCACTAAATTTTAGATCATTAAATGAAGTGAGACAAAAGATATGCATGTTCAAAGTTGGCCTTTCCAAACAGTTCTTGACATAGTTAGCTCTATGGTAGAAAATTATGAATGAGTAGATTAATGGCATTATATATTGCATGCAAAAAGGTTTTATAATAAGATTGATATATGGTTGGATTATAATATGTGAGTAGATCATATGGTTTAAATTTTAGATCATGCATGCAATCACAACAAAAGTTATTGAGGCTTAAAGTTGGCCTTCCAGGTAGATAGTAATGGTCCCCATACTTAGTATATTTTACACAATGTTAAACTTTAGGACCAGATGGAGATATAATGGATCATGGGTTATTGTAAAATGATTATATATGTTGTGAAATAATTCAAATAGGTTAAATTGTTCATTGGTTAACAAACTTAAAGATTGAGCTTCTTCTGAGATCCAACAGCTCGCGAGCGTTCGTACAGATCAAGATCAATGATGCATATTGATTCAAATGAGGACAATTGATCTATGTTTAATAGTATATATGATAAAAATGAATATAAGTGTGACAAGTTTCATGATCATGGGGGTTATAAGTAAGATCAAATAGTGAGTGCTATAAGATAAAGACTTGGTTGATCTGCAAAGATCGATGGTGCATGTTGAATCAATAATACAAGATTGCACAAGATGAGGTCAATTATTTGATGTTTAATGTTTGGTAGTGGTGCATTAGTTAAAGGTCAAGATTTTTATAAAAAAATTTATGGTGTGGTATTGATCTAAAGTAGTGAGGACACAATATGCGAGCATAGTGTTCAATGTTTAACAATGATCATTTGAATTCAAATATTTGAATTTAACAAAGGAAATACCAATGTCTAATTTTTGAGCCATATATTTCAATATATGTAGAATTTGAACATGAATTAGAAATATAATTTTTAGAGGATTCTAAGGTAAATTTGGAAATATAAATTTGAAGGTCTAAAAGTGTGTACAATCAAAGTTATGTAGGTCCAAAGTTGACTTTATGTTTGACTGTGTTTTACAAGTGACTAGACAAGGATGGTTGAGCTTGTTTTGTTGTTGTTTGGATGTCTCATGATGAATTAGATATTAGATAATTTTATATATTCCATAATTACCATATGTGTGCATTATGAAGGTTTGATCAATATAATTTAGTATGAATAAAGGTTTAGAAGTCGACTATGTATTCATTCATGGTGATTATGTACACAAAATGTTGTTTGAGAAAATTATGCTTTAGTATAAGAGTGTTTTGGTGATTTTGATCATTTAAGGTTGTCTAAGGGGTCATGTGGAATGGGTCCATAAATTTTTAAGTGGTCCTATGTTCTTAGTTTTCTTGAAGAAGTGTCAAAGAGGTGAATGGGTCATCATATGGCCTAAAAAGTGATGTAGGCCTATTTGAAAGTGTGTTGTGCTTAAGTGTGACCCATGTAATATGATTTAAGGGTGAAGGAATGTATTATGGTTGGAAAGGAAATATTTTGGACTTTATAATTCATGAATTATCTATATATAGTGAAACCAAATATGATGGTTTCTAGATGTGTGGAAGACTTGAGAGAGACTTATGAGAGGTTTATGTGAATGTAGAGCCAAGTGAAGGAGAGAACCTTTAAAAGAGAAGGTACAAGCCAGTAAGGACAAAAAAAGAGTGAATATGATTATACATGTTTGTATGAACAAGGTGATAAAGGTGATCACATAAGTCATTGGACCTAATAAGCCTAGAAGAGGCAAAATGAGTGAGTGTGCTCAAAAGGTTGTTTGAGAGAGTGTGTTTGCTGAGTGAAGGCAAGGTGAAGGCTATGTGTGCCTATTGGATAGGTTGAAGGGTAGAATAGGTTGATGATGGTGTGTATGACCTTTAGGTCATATTTTTATGTCATAATAGTGATATTGTAGGTTTATTGATTATATATGAGTAGAGAAGAGTGGAGTGATCCAAAAGGCGGGTTTAAATGCATTGTATGTGTGTGAAGAAGGTTATGTTTTTAGAGGTCCATCATTAGGTGCTTAAGATATTAGTTTAAAGGTGGAGGTGTTCATTTAAAAGGAGGTTATAAAGGACTTGATATTCCTTAGGGGCAATTGTTCCTTGTGAAATAAGTGTTTCACTAAAGACCTTCAGTTAGGAAGATTTTGATCTGGAGGACATTTTTGAACATCCATAATCCTCCCTAAACTTAAAAAATTACATAAGGATAATTAAGAGAATTCCAATGGTATGTATAACTTGAGCAACAAAACTCATTTACTCTAGATATGACTAGTCAAAGTTCTAGTCAAAGTTGGTCAATTGATGATGTGGCAAGTTTTGGGCACATGGAAAAAAATGGTTTTGCATGATTTTAGTCTTATATAGTCAAAAAAGGGCTAGCTATGGGGACCATAACTGGTGGAGCCCACTTTTATGATGAAAGGGGACTCTACCATCATGATATATTAAGTTTAATTTTAATATTTTTAATTACACTATAGTTTTATATCATATTACTTATGTTGACAAGTGGTAGGTGAAGAAGTAGTCCATGTGGAAATCATCAAGAGGTTCATGTAGTGGAACCTTAGGCCACCACATGGCTTTCCACCGTTCAAATTCCATAATGTTTGAGTACCAACTCATCCAACCTAACTCAACATATTAACCCAAATCAAAAGTGCAACCCAATCCAACTCGGTAATGAAATCAAACTTGATAGTTAAATATAACTTGACACAACTCAATGGAACTCATGTTCGAAGGTTCTAAGAAGATTATCAAAAGGTGGATGAGATGTGGCCTAATCTACATTCAATGTTGGTGGCTAAAGACTATAAAAAGCCTTGCCCACTCTTATCCCCATGAACGTGGGATTTAAACCATGTAAAAATTCATTATTGGAACAAAATTAGTTGGGGAGGATCGAACCCCCAACCTTCATTTTCTATTTCTAGCCCTTTACCATTCTGTCAAAGGTGGATGATTGAAACTAAATGGGAGAATATGTTATTTAAAGAGGATTTGGCCAGAAAATTTGGGTAGGAGGGATTTAACCCCATAACCTCCATGTAAAAGGATAATCACCTCACCACTATGTTTTGGGGTTGAAGCATATATATAAAGGCATGAAATTGGTGTCATTATGCATTGGAAATTTTGTTGTTTTTCTATTTCACACACCAATTTGTAAAAAATGGCTAATTAGGTCAACTTAGGAGCATTTTCAAACCTCAGAGTCTTTAGGAGATTTGTTTATAACTTAGAGATGATTCTAAGGGTATAATTAATTTCTAAATTGGAGTTCATTTTCCATCATTTTAGAATCCATTTCAGATGATTTTAATGGAGAACTAAGGGAGATGACCATGCACGTGCTTTAAGAAGGTGGAGGATAGTTTGTTGATCTTTTTCAGAGTCCTTCAAAAATTCGAGAGAATATTATGCAATTTTTATATTTACATTAATGATTGTAAAATTTAATTGATGTAATTACAATATTTTGATTAAATGGTCCAAAAGAACCTAGAGATGTAGGAAATTTTCTAAACTCCATAATCAATTTCTTTGCATAGTGTGCTTGTTATTTTGGAATTAGGATTTATAGTTGATTCATTAGAGCATTATTTTGAGATTTGAAACTTGCTTATAAGCATCCATTTATATCCTTTCATAGCATATGGTTGACCCAAGTTTTTGGATCATTTTTGGTATTAGAGCGGTTCTTGTCAGTTGCTAATGGTTTTTCTACATTATGTTAGTGATATTTTATTTGTGCATTAACACATAAGCATAAGATATTTAGGATCAGATTGAAGTGATGGATTTGTATTAGTGGATGTAGTTTCCCATGATGTTATTGTTATTGGTCATGGTGATGCATATGTTGGTGTCACACTGATGAGAGTAGGCACATGGATGGCTGAGCTAAACATGATTGTGGTGAATGTGAGTACACATCAACATTCACAAGACTAGAGGATCATTGAGATCTAGAGGAGATTGAAATCCCTTCCCACCCAATAGGAAAAAGAGTTTAGATTGAAGAAACACCATCAAAATTATCTTAGTGTATTAGATGGACCTATTTGTAGTTATTGTTCGAGACATGGACATGTAGCACAACATTGTAGAGTGCAATATTTTGATCATGTATCATAGAGGAATATAGACAAAGGAAAGGCTCCTATCACTCTGAGTACCAATCAACATTTAGATCCCCTAGTTGGATAGAGAATACCATTTAAACCTTGGACATTATATCATGATCTATGAGAGCTTCCACATAACATTTTCAATTAGAAAATTAGTGTGAGCTATGTGATAGCTAACATGGTATGTTGAATTAGCTTGCTAACTTTGCCACTACCTCTTGCCAAGATAGTTCATGCATAGGATGTCACTATCTAAGGTATGGTAACATAATTTTATACCTTAAGATTTATGGTCAAGAGATGATTCTCAGACATAGTTACTTTTGATGTCATTCATTTGGAAATGGATGAGGTTAACTTGGGAAACTTCTATCTCATCACTCGACATGCATTTATGATAGATGATAGAGATGTCATAGAGATTCATCTAGATCATGGTTGGATAGTTTAGTTTGAAATAAGGCATGTTACTCAACCTTATCACAACTATTTTAGTGAGACTTCAGACTCATATAAACCAAAAAATCATCTTGTACTTGATGTAGATGATGAGTTACATGAAGGATCATCCAATGATCTATAGGTCAACCATTGAAGGAATAAGGCATACTGATCTATAATAAAAAATAAAAAAGTGTCATAAATTATGAAAAACACACTTGTAATGGATTAAAACCTTTATCTAATGATTTAACAAAATCAAAATTTTTAATGATTAAATAATTTAAAATTCATCAAAGACTATTTTTAATGAGTGCAAATGAATAAAGAGATAAATCAACAAAAAAAATGAACCAATTTGATAATGAAGTTTAGCTTAAAATCCTACATCTTTAGATCTGATCTTAATAGGGATCACTCATTAAAAATTATCACAAATAGCATACAATATTAAAGAGTTTCTCAAACCATCTCCACAGGCTCACTTTTTGCTTGAATATTAATCTCACACTAATTCATAAAGTCTGAGGCAATTAAAAATACCCTTACATCTCTTACACCCTTTACACTATGCTTGGTCTCTACCAAAAAAAAACATGTCTTTAAAATGAACCTTGAGAACTTTATATAGTGCTCAAGCTCACTAGTGTATCAGTGAAAGCATTATCTTTTTACCAAAGATGTTAGGGTTTGAAACCCATGCCATGGGCATTGCTTATTATCCCAAAAACATCCCACATTTGGGAATATGTGGATTGGCTTAATGTTTAAATCTCATGAACTTCATGGTGGTTAATGCCTATATGTAGGCATCAAGCATGCTATTTAATCTTCAATGTGATCCATAGACTTTGGAACATGTCAAGTTGGATGGTTTATGTGGATAAATTGGCATTAATATGGAACCTTTGGTTGGCATATAACATTTGACTTGTTGGTATGTCTCGAGCTTCCACTTAGCATGGTGAATAATTACATAAGACTATAGTCACTATGTGACTATTAAAATTAGATCATAAAAATAATTAAGTGATGGAAAGCCACGTGATGGATTAAAGACCCACCATGTGGACCACTCCCAATCTGACACTTATCAACATCCAATTAGATGCTCCATAGCTCTATTGGTGGCAGGGTCCCCCTCCATGACAAAAGTGGGCTCCACTGGCTATGATCCCTATAGCTGGCCTTTTATGCCTATCAAATACCAACTATTTTCCCATATAAACTCATCATTGTACCATGGGTCCATGTGACTTGATTAAACTATCTCACTTGTCCTTTATGATACGCTGTGACACCCTATGCCATATTTTTGTCATGTTTGATCTAGAAACTTCAATGTGTGATATATTACACATACAAGCTCAAAATCTACCCATTCAAATTATGCCAAAAATCTCTAAAATAGATGTACATTGTGTTAATCGATCATTCTACAATTTGATGACTTTTGTTTTAAAGCAAAACATAGATCTTATTGGATCAATCCTCCCCACTAGGAGATTTTAAACCTCTAAAAGTTGATTAATTGGTAAAGAGGTGAGGGTATTTCTCCTTCACTCTTTTATATTTCATCCATTTGGCCTTATTAAGGTGTATCCCTTTGAGACCAACATAAATATAGTCAACATCTCCCCTTCATGAAGTCTAAGCCTTCCTATCAAGAATTATATCTTCCTTCAATTATGTTAGATACTTAGGAGAAAAATCATCAATAGAAGGAATGGATACACTCTCATCATGATCTATAATCATTAGAGGCTCATATAATTTTAAATTTTACACATTCACAAGTGAATAAATCTTCATATAAGATGGAAAATATAATCGAAAAGAATTTTTACCAATATTTTTTGTAATTTAGAAAGGACCATACCAGATTGGTTTCAACTTTTTACCTTCACCTATCAATCTTTCCTTACTTATGTGAAGTCATACCAAATCACCTATTTAAATTCATGATCAACATGATGTTTGTCATGTCTTACTTTGTTCTTTTCCTGACTTTTCTCCAACTAATCTTAGACAACCAAGTGTACCTATTGTATCATTTTGATGAACTTCTTGGATTTAATAGAATCATTACATTCATCAATAGTTGAATCCTACCCATAGTAAACATCTAGAGGATATTTAGGCAAATATCTATAGCAAACTTCAAAATGAGATATCATAGTAGAATAATGAAGTACATGATTGTAAACATGCTGAATATAAGACAAATTCTCATCCCACAACTTGGGATGTTTACTACAATAACCCCTAAGCAAATGTACGAAAGTGTGGTTCACAAATTTTGTTTGACCATCGGTCTGTGGATGAAATGCAGTGCTCTTATTCAACTTATTGTCCATTAACTCCCATAGTGCTGACCAAAATTCCCCAAGAAACTAAGAATCTTGATAAAAATAATAGAAGTGGGTAAACCAAAATGAACCCATACACACTGAAAAAACATGTATGCAGTACCTTGCCCTATAATTTTCTTAGTGTAAGGGATCAAAACACAAATCTTACTAAATCTATCCACTACCACATATAAGTAATCATGTTTCCTTCATGACATATGTAATTCCCATAAAAATTCCATGGAAATAATTTCCCAAGGATGGGTAGGAATAGGTAAGGGAGTGTAAAGTCTTAGTTTCCTATTACTAGGCTAGCTTGTGGCACAAAAAACACACCCCTTGATATTTTTGACAACATTTTCCTACATATTGGGCTAGTAACAATAAATTCTCAAATGTGCAACCATTTTACCTACTCCAAAATGACTAGAAATAAGAGAAGTATGTGCTTCCCTAATCATGTGCATTCTTTCATTTTGAGGAATGTAAAGTTTACCCAAATGATACAAAAGTCCATTATGCACATGATAATCTAATTATTCTACCTATTTACCACTCATCAAGTCTTTATACACATCCAAGTATGTGCTTCCCTAATCATGTGCACCCTTTCATTTTGAGGAATGCAAAGTTTACCCAAATGATACAAAAGTCCATTATGCACATGATAGTCTAATTATTCTACCTATTTACCACTCATCAAGTCTTTATACACATCCTTAAAATCAACATCATCAACATATGATTATTTATAAATTTCATGAGATAAACAACCATGTTGTAAAATAATAGATGCAACTACCACAAGAGGCATAGAAAACATGTCAACAAATTTATTTTGAATACCTTTATTATACCTGATCATAAGATGAAATTACTTCAGGAAACACATCCAATGAAAATACCTAGACTATAGTATCTTGGCTTGTGACTAGAGATACTAGAGAGGTTGATGATCTGTATATATAACCATCTCTTTATTCATCAAGTAATGTTTCCATTTCTTAACACTTTGAACCAATACATACAATTCTTTATCATAAGTTAGATAATTACCTACAACACCTATGAAGGTCTCAGAATGATACCATGCTGGCTTCTTTCCCTACATCAAGACAACTCCCATAGCATAATCACTTGCAGCCATCTTGATCTCAAATGGCTATTTCAGATTAGGGAGTGCCAAGATAGGAGAAATATTGATCTTTGTCTTAAAAGTGTCAAAGGCCTTTTACTTCTTGTCACCCCACTAAAAGACCTATTTAATACTAGTCAAAGAATGTAAGGGTGATGCAATAAGTGAGAATTTAGCAATGAATTTCCTCCAATATTGTACTACACCAAGAAAAATTATAACCTTAGTTACATTATTAGGTTTAGGCCATTTAAATATAACCTCTAATTTTTTAGGATCAATTTTCAACTCACCATGTCCTGCAATATAACCCAAGTACACCAAATAAGTCTTACCAAATTCACATTTTGACAATTTCAAATAAATTTTCTCCCTTCTCAATGAATCCATGACTTTCCTAATATGAATCACATGATCTTCCCAAGATTGACTAAAAATCAAAATATCATTTGAGTAGACTATGAAAAAAACATCAAGGAATGGCTTGAAAACAACATTCATCAAACACATGAATTTAGCTAGTGCATTGCATAACCCGAAAGGCATGAAAAGCCATTCAAACAATCCTTTTTTTTTTGTCTTAAAAGTAGTTTTCCACACATCACCATCATTAATCCTAACTTGATGATAACTACTTTTCAAGTTTAACTTAGTGAAATAAATAGCATTTTTTAACTAATCAAGAAAATCATCAATATGAGGAAGAGGGTAATGATTATTAATAGTAATTCTATTTAAAGCATAGAAATCAACACACATTTGCCATGTGCCATATTTCTTTGGCATTAAAATAATAGGCAAACTAACAAGAGATATACTTGGATGAATAACACCCCTTTCCAAAAGTTCCATTACCTACTTATTGATTTCCTCATTTTCCATCACTGATAACATGTGCATGCCAATGTTAGGGAGAGGAGAATCCTATAAAAATTGAATTTCATGTTGAACTCCCATTTTAAGGGGCAAACCCTTGGGATTCTAAAACACATCATCATAACTAGAAATGATTTCAACCAATTCTTTCTTATGTCTAGGATCACAATTTTCTAAAGTCTATTAGGAACCCCACGGAAGCACCATTGATTACCATATACAAGAAACTTAATATGCGGAATTAAACCAGAATCACAAGTAACTAGAATTCAGAAACAACACAGAATATGAGAGACAATACACAACTTGTATTAATACTCATCTAGAAAAGAATAAAATAAAGAAGATGCCACTTCTTCTTCACACCTCTCAGAGGCTTCCCACACCTCAAGTGTATAGTAATTCTTTCCTCAAAGCTCTCTCTCTTATGGTCCCAACACACAACTCAAACACAGAGTTGGTGTTCACCTCTAACTAGTCAGTAACCACTACTGCCAGTACACAAGTGCTCCATGCACTCCACAAGTGCTCCATGCACTCCAAGTACTCAATCGTACTTCAAGTAGATCTCCCATGAACTTGCAACAACTTGCAAATCACCAATGATCTTACTTATGAAAGGAACTACCTTGCCTTCCTCTCTTGCTCTCTGATGTGTTACTGTCACCTTTGATTTTGTTGCCACCTAAAGATCTCCTTTGACCTCGCACACACACCTGTTACCATGTAGATTTCTCTACAACCTAAAGAACCCTTGTCCTTGCCTCACCAATTCCTTATGATTCTACAAACTAGTACCCCGGTGGATCTTCTCCCTGCTCTAGCACACCTACAGACCAATCTGATCATACACACTTGGCACCCCTGTGGAACTAGGAGGAACACCCTTGCTCACTTCACACACAGAAGGAGCTAACTTTTCTCAACTAAAACTAGCACAAATTACAATACAACCCATGAGTCTATTATATAGATCTCATTCAAACAATAATTAGACACCTAATTACAATAATTAGATCTACAACTCAAGACTAAAATTAGCCTTCTTCATGCAAATAATCAGTTCATTAACAAACTGTCTGTAACACTCACAGTTTCAAACCACACAGGTGACCAACGTCGGTCCCTATCTACCTGGAGATGACCGACGTCATCCGACTCCTACCGACATTAGTTGCATTTCTATCCACCATTGGCTGACATCGGTCAGCCTAATCGATGCCGTTGACTGTGACACTCAGCAACCTCTCAGCAACCTCTTTCCCTTTTTGCATCAGTGAAGATTTTAGCTCCATAACCTAAAAATCTCCCACTTGGAGATAAATAGCTACACTGTACCTATACATGTACCCCATCTAATCTATTTCCTAGCTTGTATCCCTCTTCAAGATCAATCCTAAAGACCACCCACCACACAACCTATGGTGCACCTCCTGTCATCCAAGTAACCTGCCGCATCTGCATCTACAAACACATGTAGAAAATAACTTGACCCTACATAGCATGTTGACCTACTACTGGTCCCTCTTAGATACCTAAGAATCCACTGAACTTCCCTCTAGTGCTTCTTTCCAGGATCAGCTCCAAACTTTTTGATAGCACCCACTGCTTGGGCAAACTCAGGTCTATACCAGACCTCATGTGATTTCAGACACTGAACTGTCCAGCCCTTGGCATGCTCTGGTTTTGCATCCTACGTATTAAACCTCACTAACACTTGATTCACATCAGATCCCACTAGAGACAAAATCAACCTGTGATCTTCCATGTCTCTCATGCCAAAGAATTTCGCTGCTCCAAATCCTTCATGGCAAACCACTGAACTAATCTTACCCTTAGCTCAGCAAAACCCTGTATGTACAAACCTGCTAGCAAACCATCCACATACAATAATAGGATAATGTTACAACCATCATCCACTTGGTAAGACAAACACAATGGTTACACTGACATTCACTAAAGCTCTACTTTGTCATCCACTTGTCAGAACCTGTACCACTGTCCTGTAGCTTCCTCAAGACCATATGACCTAGCCTTCCATCTCATGTGTCCATTCTCTCTATTCTTTAACCAAGGTATCCATTTTTCTCAGTGCTTTCATACCAGCTGGCAACCCTACCAAATCTCCCGTTTGGTCCTGCATCCTGTTCATGCCATGCTCCCACTGTTTCCTAGATCCTTCCTGCTTTGCAGTCAACAACTAGTATAAAGAAGAGGAATAATGAATTTGAGGCTTACTTATACTTTCAATCCTCCCCATGGGTGTTTGAGACTCCTTGACAACGTGCTATCCACCCAAAATCCATCTCAGTGACCGACCTCGATCACCACATAGTCTGCATCTGATCGATGTTGGTTCCATGCGACTGTCTAGGTCGTCAATGCCGGCTATCCTACCGACGTCGGTCTCCTCCTACCTGACACCACTGACTTCTCTGGTCTGCACATGACTAATGTCAGCACCTATCTATTTGACATCGATTACCCTTGACTGATGCTGGTACCTATGTTCACCTATGAGTGATGACTTTTTATCTGTGAGCTCTCCATGGATCAAAACCTTGTCCAAACTGCCCTGCTCAGAAGTATCCAGCCCCATCCAATGAACTCTGTCCATCATCTCCTCCAAGAACACCAAGGCTTTCCAATTCTGAAGTCTATCAAACACATCTATCTTCTGCTTAAGAACATGCATCTCCTTCTTGCTCATGTGACCAAGCCTACAAAGCCACGTCTTCACAATAGAAGAAGAATCAGTAATATAAGCAAGTAGATAAAGAGTACCTACTTTCTTACCACCAACTAATTCAAGTGCATCCATTGTGAGAGTTTTTGTGCATCTCTCATCACCCAACTTTCTTGAAGAAATTAGCCACTTCTTCAAGCCTGGGACCTGCATGACCTTCTTCAACACCCATGTATTGGCCACCTACAATTTCAGCTTCACTTCCCCTTTGCCAATTCTTTGGCAAGGCTCACCAACCCCTCTACTTGGGGCTGCATGGAAAGAGGCAACAAAATCTATTAACCAAGATTCAACTTTATCCAGAGCATCCTATGTAACAACACCTACAACATCTGCTTCTTCATGCTGATCTTCTACCAACCAACAATATTTCTTTACCTGCTCTTTCTTTCCATAACACCATAATTGACCATTCATGCTATTCAGTTTCTCCATTCATAGCTTACTTTCTTCTACCGTTGCTATACTCCCACTCAATCAGAAACCCTTGAGAGTGACCTATAACCAAACACAAAACCTGCTCCCTGCAACCTTAGCTTTGATACCAACTGTTAGGAACCCCACGGAAGCACCATTGATTACCATATACAAGGAACTTAATATGCAGAATTAAACCAGAATCACAAGTAACTAGAATTCAGAAACAACATAGAATATGAGAGACAATACACAACTTGTATTAATACTCATCCAAAAAAGAATACAATAAAGAAGATGCCACTTCTTCTTCACACCTCTTAGAGGCTTCCCACACCTCAAGTTTATAGTAATTCTTTCCTCAAAGCTCTCTCTCTTACGGTCCCAACACACAACTCAAACACAGAGTTGGTGTTCACCTCAACCAGTCAGTATCCACTACTGCCAATACATAAGTGCTCCATGCACTCCAAGTACTCAATCATACTTCAAGTAGATCTCTCATGAACTTAAAACAACCTATAACTCACCAATGATCTTACTTATGGAAGGAACTACCTTGCCTTCCTCTCTTGCTCTCTGATGTGTTGCTGTCACCTTTGATTCTACTGCCACTTGTAGATCTCCTTTGACCTCGCACACACACCTGTTACCATGTAGATCTCTCTACACCCTAAAGAACCCTTGTCCTTACCTCACCAAGTCTTTATGATTCTCCAAACTAGTACCCCAGTGGATCTTCTCCCTGATCTAGCACACCTGCAGACCAATCTGATCATACACACTCGGCACCCTTGTGGAACTAGGAGGAACACCCTTGCTCCCTTCACACACAGAAAGAACTAACTTTTCTCAAATCAAACTAGCACAAATTACAATACAACCCATGAGTCTATTATATATATCTCATGCAAACAATAATTAGACACCTAATTACAATAATTAGATCCGTAGCTCAAGACTAAAATTAGCCTTCTTCATGCAAACAACCTGTTCATTAACAAACTATCTGTAACACTCACAGTTTCAAACTACATAGGAAAACAACATCAGTCCCTATCTACCTGGAGATGATCGACATTGGCCAACTCCTACCGACGTCAGTTCCATTCCTGTCCACCACTGGTCGATGTCGGTCGGCCTAACCGACGCCGGTGACTGTGACACTCAGCAACCTCTCAGCAACCTCCTTCCCTATTTTCATTAGTGAAGCTTTTAGCTCCACAACCTAACAAAGTCTAAGAATATTATTTTTCCTTAGACTTAATCAACATGAGAAAAAAAGTCTTTCTTGAATTGACTAGTCTTTTCATTTTCCCTATTGTCACCAAGGAAAGACTCTTCTTAATCTGATGTGCTTTGACTATATATTTAATTCCATCCTTAACAATCAAGCACTTATTCTCTGCCCTATAGAATATTTCCTTCTTATCATAAATATAAGGGCTTCTTAAAACAATCATGCATATGTTCAAAGGGACTACATCTAGATCAACCTCATCTATGAACTTGGATGTGATGGAAAATTTTAATCTACAAGTTTTGGTTACTTAAACCCAACCAAGTGGATAGGGTTTCAGATGGGGATTGGTTTGAAAGCCTAACTTTTTAATAATCTCTTTAGAAATCAAATTTACTTGTGATCCACTATCAAATAGAGTGTCAATCTTAGTATGTTTTGAAACAACCCTAATGTGAAACAAATCATTTATTTTCATATCATCATGCATAGATTTATATTTTGAAGAGGAAGCATCATTAGATGACTTAGTGATAGAAATAGAGAGAGAAGAATAATTCTACATACTCATGGTTGTGATCTTAGGTTGACCTTGCTTAGATTTTGACCTTGTCAACATACACTACCAATCCACATGGTTAAATACAATTCTAATCTGATACCAAAATTTGATTTGTAATTGACAATAAATGAGTGTCGTAAATTGTGGAAAACACACTTGTAATGGATTGAAACCTTTATTTAACAATTTAACAAAATTATTTTTTTAATGATTACAAAATTTAAAATTCATCAAAGACTATTTTTAATGAGTGAAAATTAATAAAGAGGCAAATCGATAGAAAAACACTGAAATGATTTGATAACAGAGTTCAACTTAAAAGCCTACGTCTCTTGATCTACTCTTAATGGGGATCACTCCTTATTAAAAATTATCACAAATAGCATAAAATATTAAAGAGTTACTCAAATCATCTCCATGGGCTCACTTTCTACCTGAGTATTACTCTCAAACTAATTCACAAATTTTGAGGTAGTTAATAATACCCCTACGTCTCTTATACCCTTTATACTATGCTTGGTCTCCACAAATAAAACATGTCTTTAAAATAAACCTCAAGCACTTTATATAGTGCTCAGGCTCACTGGTGTATCGATGAAAGCATTATCTTTTTACCAAAGATGGTAGGGTTCAAAACCCATGCCATGGGCATTGTTTATTATCCCAATAATATCCCACATTTGGGAATATGTGGGTTGGCTTAATGTTTAAATCCCATGAACTTTATGGTGGTTAATGCCTATACGTAGGCATTGGGCATGTTATTTGGTCTTCGACATGATCCATAGACTTTAGAATATGGAAAGTTGGGTGGTTTATGTGTTTGACTTGGAATTAATATGAAACCTTTAGTTGGCATGGAACATTCTATTAGTTGGTATGTCTCAAGCTTCCACTTGGCATGGTAAATAATTACATAAGACTATAGTCAATATGTGACTATTAAAATTTGATCATGGAAATAATTAAGTGGTGACAATCCATATGGTGGCTTGAGTACCTACCATATGGACCACTCCTAATATAACACTTGTCAACATCCAACTGGATGATCCATAGCTTTATTAGTGACAAGGTCCCCCTCCGTGATAAAAGTGACTTCCATCAGTTATGGTCCTTGTAGCTAACCTTTTACACTTATCAAAGACCATCTATGAAACTAACTATTTTCCTGTATGAACTCACCACCATATGTCACTACACCATGGGTCTATGTGACTTGCTCAAACTATACCACTTGTCCTTTGCAACACCTTATGCCATCTTTTTTCCCTATTTGATCTAGAAACTTCAATATGCAATATATTGCACATACGGGCTTAAAATTGACCCATTCAAATTATGCCAAAAATATCTTGATGAGATCTACATTGTGCCATCAATGATTTTGAAATTTGATGAATTTTATTTTATAGAAAAACATAGATACTCTTGGATCACCTACACCAAGGATTTGATTGCTAGTAAGGAATCTTAGGTGGTAATAAAAGTTTGGCATAGTTAGATGTCAACTTATTGAAAAAGGATTTTGAGAATTTTTGGTTTTTTTTCCTTTGTTGTATGCTCATATTTTTAATTAAAAAAATAGAATAATGTGTTAGGTATAATGTATAAATAATACCCATATAATCAATGTTTCTGTATACATCTACTATTTTGTTACACATTAGTCAAAATACCCATATGGGCACTATTTGTAATCTAGATATACATGTAGTATAAGAACCCTTAAAGAGGGAAATTTGTTTTTTTGTATGGAGTCTCTTGCAGGGAAGATTTGAGTGATAGGTTTATCATACTTAGATCATCTTCTCACATGTATGGTAGGCAGATTCCATTTTGATTGGACAACAATATATGTAGGTTTTATAAGGCATGACCAACATGTTTATTGGTTTACAAGTTACACCTAGTGATTGTTTGGTAGTGTTTTGGAAACATCACTATTTGGGTTATGACATTCATGTAGGTAGTATGGATCTATCCCTAATTTTATATAGGATAGATATTAGTATCTTCACTGGTAGTTTTAGGGATTCAATCTAATGTTCACCTTTTTTATAGGCATTCTAGAGTTTGATTTCTAAATTATTTCCATGGTATTTTACATTGATATTTTGTCATAGTAACAATTCCACATGGTTAGTGGACACCACATATTATTGGCATTTGGTAGTCTATTTTATATTGATCATTTACAGTATATGGTCACTTGTGAGGGTAGATCAAGGTATGGTTAAGATCTAATTTCATATTAGTTTTGGCACAATATTTTGGTCTTTGATAGCTAGTTGTGCAACCTTTATATTTTGGATTATTAATTATACTATGGATGCATATGTCTTTTATAATAGGAACAAGTGAAAAGAATAGTTCCATGGTAAGATATGGAAATGGCAAAGGCATTGTTCAGTATTGGACAAGTTTTACACTTTGAATTTTAAGTTTTTAACTGGTTATAGATTGATATGCTCATAGCTTTGTTAAGAGTTATAAGATATAAATAGGAAGTTGTTTAAGACACCGACATTTTCTAGTTAGTACTCAATAGGTACATTCCATAGTTCTCAAAGAGGTATGTGTTATTTTTAGTGTAAATATGTAGCACAAGTGTTGGTTTGAATCCTTGACTTCAGGATAACCATTGTGTGGGTTACTTTGAATATAAAATATACCTTTATGCAGACTTGTTTTAAAATCCTTTGAAACTATA
Organism: Torreya grandis; assembly: GCA_037957365.1. NCBI lineage: Eukaryota > Viridiplantae > Streptophyta > Pinopsida > Cupressales > Taxaceae > Torreya > Torreya grandis. The sequence continues at coordinate 1,383,390 of JARHVA010004790.1, forward strand.
ATGTGGATCATCTAACTCTTATTTTGATAGAGTTTTATAAAAGATGAAACCACTTACTATTTAGTTGATTGAAACCATAAAGAGGGAAAAACCCTTGTGGATTATATGGTTCATTTGAATATTTTTTCTAAGCATAACTATAGCTAATTAGTATGCTTTTCTTCTCTTCAACACATTATTTTTAGAGAAATCCTAACTATTGGATCTAGGGAAGGAATTTTTGGTAAAAGTTGTGTTTGGAAGAGTTTATATTTTCTATCTCCTTTTTCATTTTTCCATTGTAATAGACTTATTGTGGAAACTAACTCAGTTGGATGAGTTGCAAAGGTATGAATCAAGGAGCAGTGAGATGGTGGAGGAAACCTTGAGATAAGTTTAACATACTTGGTTTTCTTCTCACTTTTAAATGATATTTGATTATAGTTACATGTAGATTTATAAGTTATAAATAAGATCTTATTTTGAAAAATCTCAAAGTTGACATTATAGTTTGATAGATATAGGGAAGGATTCAAGGGACACAATAGTTGTTGTTTTTAGTTCCCTTCATTATCCTTAGGTAATAGATGTTATGCATCAGTCACCTTAGGTTATAAAAATTTACTACATGTTTTCATACTATGCATATACATCTAAGTCCCACTGTATATGGGAAATGTTTATATTTCAAAAAAATTATATTCCCATGTATATTTGTCATATACATCATGTAGGATTATTGTCTAAGACCCATAAATGGGTAATGTTTGTAATGCAAGTATGTGTAGTTGTTTGTAAATCCTATAGGTGAATGTAACATAATGTGATTTGCCTTGTGTGATAACAAGGAGAATACCTTAACCTTCATGTAGTGTAGGGGTTGAGAGAAGCTAAAAGATATAAATAGGTCAATTTGGTAGAATATAGAGTTTATTTCACTATCCATATATATAAGTTGCAATTGTAGCTAGATAGTAGACTTCTTACAAGTTTTTGTACATTGATACAAAGAACTATTTAACAGATGTAGGGAATATTGGGACTTTTAGAGACCAAAAGCCTCTTTATGGGGAGGTTTGATTTAGAGGATATTTTTGAATGCCCCTAATCCTCTCTAAACTTTCATCATTGCGTAGGGCTTGTTGAGATATTTTTGACAGTATATTAAACTCAAGAAATAGAGCTTATTTGTTCCAAATATGACTGGTCAACATTGGTCAACTGGTGGCCAACTAATGATGTGGAAAGTTTTAGGAACATGGAAAAAATGGGTTTATGTGCCTTCAGTATTTGATGTTAAAAAAGGGCTAGCTATAGGGACCATAGTTGGTGGAGCCCACTTTTATGATGAAAGGGGACTCTGTTGCCATGATATATTAAGGGTAATTTTAATATTTTCAATTACACTATAATTTTGTATCATATTATCTTATGTTGATAAGTGGTAGGTGAAGAAGTAGTCCATGTGGTAATTATCAAGAGGTGTATGTGGTGGAACCTTAGGCCACCACATGGCCTACCACCATTCACATTTTGCAATGTTTGAGTACCAACTCATCCAACCCAACTCAACATATCAACCTAATGTGGAAGTGCAACCCAACCCAACTCGACAATGCAATCCAACTCGGTAGTTCAATCCAAATTGAGCTATTTGATTGAAATCATGTTCTAAGCTTCTACATAGCATAGAGAAAGGTAGATGAGATGTGGCCTAAGCCATGTTCAACGTTTGTGGCTAAAGGCTATAAAAATCCTTACCCATTCTTATTCACATGAATGTGGGATTTAAAACATGTAAAAATTAGTGATTAGCATGAAATAGGTTGGGGAGGATCACACCCCCAAACTTCTTTTTCTATTTCTAGCCCTTTACCATTCTACTAAAGGTGGATGATTGAAACCAAATGAGAGAATCTTCTATTTAAAGAGGATTTGGTCATGGATTTTGGGTAGGAGGGATTTGAGCCCATAACATCCATAGAAAAGGATAATAATATTAATACTACACATGAGCATTGAAGAATATATATAAAGGCATGAAATTGGTGTTATTATGCATTGGAAATTTGGTTGTGTTTCTATTTCACATAGACTAGTTTATAGAAAATGGCCAATTAGGTCAACTTAGGAGCATTTTCAGATCTCAGAGTCTTCTAGAGATTTTTTCAAAACTCAGAGATGCTTCTAAGGTTATAATTATTTTCTCATTTGGAGTTTATTTGACATCATTTTGGAAGCCATTTTAGACACTTTTGATGGAGAACAAGATGATCATGCACGTGCTTTAGGAAGGTGGAGGATAGTTTGCTGATCATTTTTAAAGTCATGAAAAAATATGAGAGCATATTATTGTAGGTTTTACATTTACATTGATGATTTTAAGAGCTAATTGATGTACTTATAATATTTTGATTAGTGGAATAGTTTTAAATAACTTGAAGATGTAGGCAATTTGTCTAACTCCGTAATCAACTTCTTTGCATAGTGTGCTTATTATTTTGTCATTAGCATTTCTAGTTGATTACTTAGAGTAGTATTTCAACATTTAAAAATTAATTATAAGGATTCATTTATAGCATTTCATAGCATAGGGTTGACCCAGGTTTTTGGATCATATTTGGTCAAGGTTTTCTGGTCTAAAGGAGTTGACCATTCTCTTGTTTGTAATTATTATAAGACAAGTAGGCCATGTGTTATAGGCTTGAGAGTGGGTTTTATTCCTCATGAGGTTTTCCCATAGGAACTATGTGTTATGTGTTTGATCTTGTGTATGCATTGAATGAATGAGATATCTTGTTAATGTTGATTTATCAAGTTTATATATGTTGATTGTCTAATAGTTTGAAAGGATTGGAATTGAAATTGAAATATCTTGGCTCACTGATTCATCCCCCTCTCAGTGATTATACCTCTAACATCTCTAATATGATTCATTTAGGATTTTTAAAAATGTATCATAAAATCAATCAAGATTTATTTTGGGAAGGACTAAAGGGGAATGTCCATAAATATATGGTTGAATGCATTGTATGTCAATAGAAAAAAGGTGAACCCATTAAGACCCCATATCTTTTGTAGCCTGTTTCCATCCCTAGCCAAAAGTGGGAGGATGTTTCTATGGATTCAATTACTAGGTTATCATGGTTTGAGGGTAAAAATATTATCATTGTTATTATAGATCGACTCAAAAATTATGATCAATTTTTTCCTTATCACAACCATTTTTCACCAGTATAATAACTTTTACTTTTCTCAATATAGTTCATAAACTACATGGTACTCCAAATATCATTGTAATTGACCAAGAACCCATATTTATTATTAATTCTTAGATTGATTTATATACATGCTTTTACACCTAATTGGCTCGTAGCTCATCCTATCATACTCAATTTGATGTAAAAATATATGTATTCAAAAAATGTCTTGAAGGGTATTTTCATTGTTTTATTTTTGACAAATAGGTTAAATGGGCTCATTGGTTTCCACTTATATAATGGTGTTATAACATTTATTTTTACATTATTGACATTGTATGGGTATCAAACCCATCCATAACTTCAACATTAAAGGTGTATACCAAGGTTAGAGATATTAAGGAACACATTCACCATCAATAGGAGGTACTAGCTTGTTTGTGAGAGAATTTTTTAATGACATAAAATATAATGAAGAAACAAGCAGATCAACAACATAGTGAGAAATATTTTGACATCGATAATTGGGTATTTATTTATTTTTATACATATCCATAAAATTAGATGTCTCTAAATAAAAAAAAGGATAAAAAGTTATCTTATGAGTATTATGGTCCTTATTATTTCTTGTAAAAAATTGATAGTGTGGCCTACAAGCTATAATTTCCCTTGTTCACTCACATACATCTAGTATTCCATGTATATTACCTAAATAAGGTCATTGGACATAGATTTTATACTCATATTGAGTTACCTAAATTGGATTAATAAGGTCGAGTCATTATTTATCTTCAAGATATCCTTCACATGCATAAAGCAACTACAGCTCAGAGTAACTAAGGAGTATTTGATCAAATAGAAGAATCTACATTCTGATGATGAAACATGGAAGGATGAAACATTCCTAAAATAAAATCTTGGATTGATTCAAAATTGAGGACAAATTTTTTCTAAATGGGAAGGGCATGCTACACTATTAACCTATGGTTTGTCTAGGGATATGTGTGTCTAACTTGTGGTTTACATACCTCTTATATTATCTTATCATATCTCTCTATTTTCTTATTAAGGTCAATATATGTAATAATCATGGCTAAGTAGATTATATGCAAGAGTTAGTGGTTAGTATTTCATGATCATATTCTACATTATGATCTTATTGCATTATTGTGATGTTTCCCCCTTAAAATGGTTCAACTTTATTCATCAAACATTCTATTCTTTTGTCAATTATTGTTGTGGATCTACATTTTCTGATCTTATTTTTATGACATAATATTATATTGTGCAAACATATAATTAGTTTCATTATACAATAATTTTTTGAAAAAACATTTTCCACAATTTCTTATAAAAATTCCATAATGTTGTTAAATTGGCCAAAATATACATATATTAGTACTAATTTACATGTTTTTCCTTAGAATTCACTTATTATATCTATATTTCATAGTTTACATTATAAAAATATTTTCCTATAGTTAGAGACTCATGACACATCCTCATTAATTAAAAAATTTCATGATCCACATCATCATTTTCCCTTACCATAATGTCATTAGCTCAGCTAAGTCCCCTAAAACCATTTAGATCCCCTACATATGTGAAAGGTTATCAGATTTTAATTGAATCTTGTGGGGGAATCAAGATACAAATCCATATTTTGGATCATTTAAGTTGTTTTTTATTGTATTTTATCCAAATCATTTTAAGTAGGAAAGGTCCAGATGGGTTTTTGTGACCAAGAGTAACCAAGCCAAAAAATGAGATAAAACTAGAGAATTATAGATTAAAATGATAAAATATTTACATGAATCCCTATCTAGTTTCATAAAACATGAATTTGAACAATTATTTAATTAAATCAATTAATTTGTCTCACTTTGATACTAAAACAAGGATTAATACTAATAAAACATAAATCAAATGCTTGATTTCCTAGTGGAATAATTAAATGTTTTTATTGAATCTCAATAAAAAATAATTTTATTGAATCAAATATCTATTAAGGAATCATTATAATGAGATAATTTAGTTGTAATAGTATCTTGAGTAAGAAATACCATATAATAAATACATTTTAGATAAATATATTAAAAACTTTATCAAAGATGCATATGTAGCATAATGGAGGAAGTTGGATCAGTTAGAGAAACATGTTAGAGAAATATGGGAGCATATGAATAGATAGAGGTGCAAATTTCTGAAGTAAAGGAATAATTTAGTCACTAGATGCCATTATAGAAATAAGGTTAAGAAAATATTTACATATGTTATCATTAGTTTATATTATGAGATTTGATGAATTGAACACTAATAACATCAATGATAGGATATGATTTTCTAGAAATCTACACACATATCATAGGAAGGAAATAACATATCAAAAAATTCAAAATTTATTTGTTTTGACTTCAAAACATTAATTGATATGAATAAAGAGGCAACAATGCTATTATATATGGATTTACTCTACCATTCGATAAAAATAAAAGATAATTCTCAAGAGATTTTTATGATTTTAATGAAGAAAAAATAGGTAGGTGAGAGTATTTTCAATGGTTTGGAATAAAATAAAATAAAATGAATGTGTTGAACCTACTTGAGCCAAAAACAAGATTAAAAATATAAATGGAGAGTAATATTAAAGTACACAAATATTAAAGTACACAAGTCTATTTTTTTACATAATGAATACAGTTGGAACAAGTTATTATCTCACTTACCATTCACATACCTCATGTAATATAATAAAAACATAGGGTTACAAGATGGAGATCAAGATAAAATACATGTTTAAATCCAAGAAGGAATGAATATTATAAATCAAGCTAAACTTCCAGTTAATCATCAAGATGAAGTTTGGTTTGTATGATCCTTTTCAAAGGAATAATAATAATAATAACAATAACAATAATAATAATAATAATAATAATAATAATAATAATAATAATAATAATAATAATAATAATAATAATAATAATAATAATAATAATAATAACAACAACAACAACAAAAACAACAACAACAACAACAACAACAACAACAACAAAAACAACAACAACAACAACAACAACAACAACAACAACAACAATAATAATAATAATAATAATAATAATAATAATAATAATAATAATAATAATTATTATTATTATTATTATTATTATTATTATTGTTGTTGTTGTTGTTTTTGTTGTTGTTGTTGTTATTAAGCTATTGAAAGAATCAGAATGAAGCTAAATTTTTGTCAAACTTTATCCAAAATCTTAGATAGAATATCCATTATTGTATATAAATTTAAAGGTAAATTTTATAGCTAATCATGTAATAATTTAATATCAGTTTAGAAATAGATTTGGTCTTTATTTTAGTAATCATGTGTGTCATGCATGGATGGAATTGTTATTCCCTATTTATAATTTTGTACACAATGTTACATCTACTAGCTATATATTTTTGGAACATGAAGAACAAAGGAGATATTTTTGAGATATTATGCATGGTAAACTATTTTCCTATGTTTATATTGTTTTAATTTCCCATTTTCAAACTCATACCCATCCATTATTATTGCAATTATTTTACTTTTAGTTGGATTTAAGTTGTTATTAGTAAGGAGATAGAGAAGACTATGGAATTGACCCCCCTCCTCAATTTTTGATTTGCTAAAACATAGTGTTGTGGAAAATGCATCCCCTTATTCAAAGAATTAGAACACCCCTCTATAAAATGATCAAAATCAATGTTCCCAAAATTTTAGTCTAATTCCAACTAGCTCCTTTCCAAGAGAGATTTCTGGTTCCTATTTCACCTTTGTTTTCCCAAGTGAATTTCATATTTACAATGGTGAATTAATCCATGTTGAGAGCCACGTAACCTTTGAAGTTAATTAAATCAAGTCTTGGTCATATCCTAAAATTAAATAGGCACTTTATTATTTAGAATATTTAATGTGCTAACTTGTTCACATGTTTCATTTAATATTAAGATTCATAGAGTCTTAGTCTCTCAGAGTGTCAAGCTCTTAGAGTTTTATGTGGAACTTAATGGGGATTAATTGGAATCTAGGTGAGAATTTATATTTTTAATGATGATTTCCTTTTATTTAATCTCTTTTTGTGAACTTTTATAAGAGGAATAGTTAAATGGGAGAGTGCCACATGGATCGCTGCCATGAGTGCTAGAACTAGTTAGAGCCCAACCAATCAAGGTACCCCACTGTCAAAATAATTAATATTTTATATCTTTCAAGAATATTAGAGCCTAAGAGGGCTTAATTAAATGGGAAGGTGCCACATGGATCAATAATAGAATGTTTAATCTCCAAAATTTGACAGAGATGTCAGAGCCTAAAAGAGCTCGACCAAATGAAAGATCACCATGTGGCCCAATGGTCAAAGTTGCCAAGATTTAACCAATTATCCTACCTAAATGAAATATTTTTTAGATATTGAGAGATCCCAACCAAATTAAATATCACCATGTGGCTCCTTTTCAAGCTTATTAGTCTCATTAACATGACAAAGATGTTAGAGCCTAGGGGATCTTGACTTATAAGATCATGCCACATGTCATTTCCATTTAGATTGGTAAGAAGAGCCCAAGATACCCTAGGGAGATTAGAATAAAGAAAAATTAGAGTCAAAATGAAAATAAAATTATGCCACACATATTTCAATTAACATTTTCTTTTCCCAAGCATATAAATACAAAGCACTAGGCTATACCTAAGTGGTGGTTGTTGTAATATGAACCAATTAGAAATGGAAATATGAAAAAAAAAACAACTTAATAAGTCTTAAAGATGATATGGCCATGTGCCTACCACATTATAGACATTTATTAGATGGGAAATTGGGCCCTGATTAGACATTTTAAAGCATTACATCATGACTACTAAATCTAGCAAGAGATGTATGATTATGATCTCTGAGTTTAATTATAGGTTAGGAAATAAATGGGAAGATCAAGCCACCAACTCAAATTTAAATTCATGCCAATTGAAAAACTAAATGCCATCAATTTAAGAGATGTATGTGGGACTCTATAAGTTCCATGAGGTGAACTCACTAGTTATTATTGCTCTTAATTTCCCATCTACTCCTCACTTTATGCTCCTATTAGTGCCCTCTATGTTTTCCCTTTGATCAAGGATTGATAATGTAGAATTAAATCCTAGTTATAATGGCCATCTTATCTTCTAACCCTAAAAATGAGCCATAATATAGGGACACAAATTTGTTGGATGGCTTGACACATTCTAAGAACTATAATGAGGTGTTCAAGACCATTGACTTGGTGCCTAAATCTTTTGGTAGTGACAATGAATATGAGGCCAAGTTAAAAGATACCCTTAGGGAATATGAGAAGTGTAGGCTACATTTAGCTACAACTAAGACATATGGATGTTATTGTGCTAGATTATTCAAAAAAATACTTCTCATGTTAAGTGAACACATGATGGTTTCCACAACATGGTTTGCTCTATGAGTTATCAATATCAAATCAAAGACATTTTAGGAGGCACCTTATAAACCTAATATAACCTTCTAAAGTACACCATCACCTATGATTCAAATATTATGACCACTTGGACCAGATCTCACTAGATTTAAGACATCTTGAAGGACTGGGTAGATACCCCTAATGCAAAATGGGTCAACAAGATGTATGTGAATATACCCCATTCACACCTTTAATGAGGGAATATAATTTAGGATGATATTACTTGAATGATTGTTTAGTGGAGAGTGACTACTAATATATCAACCTTTTATTGATCCCCTTGCTTCATATAATCCTTTAGGGTGAGCAAGTACCTGACCTTGGAGGGGTGATCAATTTCAATATCATCAAGGTAGTGCAAGATGCCTAGTGATGAGGTAACTACTACATTATGAGTTACTTGTTAGACATAGTCTATGGAACCCTCACATTTAAACCTTATTCCTTTCTAGCATGGGTTCTTAGAGGAGTTGTGGTTCACATAGTTTTATATAAACTATATGGTCACCATTATTAGAACTACATCTGAGAGATATGTGAGTCTTTTGACCCAGTGGTCTACATGGCCATCAATGAATCACCCATGCCTTAACTATAAAAATATATTAGGGTCTCTCTTACACCCATTAGTGACTATTGGTATTATAGAGAGGATGTAATCATTTAGGTGGAAGGTAATCTTAAGGCTCCCCTTTGCCTTCTTTATTAGGTCCCAAAATACCTGGATGAGCAAGAACTCATGTATCAACTAGTAGATGGAAAATTTAGATTTTGAATTAGTCACTAAAAAAAGGCCTACCTACCCCTCTTGATCACCATCAAGAACTAAATATATATATCCTTCCCCCTCTACAAAATATGGTAGTAGGAATAAAATATGTTTCCCTAGGTAAGGTCAACCTCAGGATTGGGATCCACATGACATCATATAGAATCACATAGCAATGTACTACGCCTAATTGAACATAAAATATGGATAAAAACCCCATAAAGAGGATGGTATCTATCTAAAATTAACTAATTATCATAAGGTGTTTTCCTAAATTGAGGCAAGGAAGAAGAATAAATAAAATCAAGCTCAGCCCTAGCCTTATGCCCAAGTTTGCATTACCTCTTCCACATCAACCTAGCTTGGTAAGGGTGTTTAGAAAACTTCCCTAGATTTTGAGGATAATTATATATGGAGTCTTAATAGATTCTCCTCCTTGATCTTCTCCATGAGTTCCTACCCTTAGTCCTCATCTCCACCTCTACCAACTCCTATGGTTAAAGTAGCTTGAACTTAGGTATTTTAAACCCCTGTAACCCAAAATCAAGAAGCTCAAATCCAAGTGACTCAAACTTAATATACTCAAGCACTCAAGTTAAACATTAGTAGTAGCCCATAAACAAGTCTAAGTATGGAATAGTAGTCAACACACATGCATATCCCTTTCCCTAATCCCTCCACTCTCTCATAGCCTCTCACACCACCTAACTTCCTAATTCCCTTGTAATCCACTTAGGTGGTACCTCCCCTTTTTCCCATTTCACCATGTTTGTATTTCACCCAAGTACCTCTAGCCTCATCCATACACAACATCCTTACCTCCTAATTCTTATCTGTACATCTATCCCATAAGCATGGATCTCTATAGTGCCCCTATTACTTCTTTTATAGGTATAAGTACCTATAGGTGCCCTATCCCCAAGAAGTGTAGCTCTAACACTTTTACTAAGTGCATTGTTTTACAAAACTCAAGAATCCTAGGTAATTCTAATCCCATAGTTAGTTACCTGATAGGTTCTTTAGTCAGTCCCCATGAACTCTACCACCCCTGATCCCTATACTATAAAAACTAAATTTGATCTATGTAAGAGGCCTCAAAATAAGTAGTAATTAATTTAGGTCCTGATTTCTCCTAATGTTCCTCTTGCGACAACTCTTATAGATCCATGCATCATTCTTAGGACTCCATTTTATACCATCCTAGGCACTTAGGGATTTGGATTTAACTAGCCAATCTCTTCCTTTTTATGAAATTCCCCTACACCTAGACTCATTTACCCATATGTTAATTTGACCTGGAGCTAATGGAAAGCACATATGTTCCCTTAGGATTCACCATTTATCTTGACTCCTTTCACCTCTATGCTTACTCCTAATACATTGCTTTCTTATTTCATCCCTCCCACTTCATCCATTACCACTTCACCTTAGCCTCTACCTATCACAACCATCTCTATCAACCCACCAACACCTCTCTTCACCTTAGGAATTATTATGGTGTTGTAGGCACCTGAGATGAATCTATAGGGTGACCTTGATGTGTAGTGGGACTTTAACCACACCATTGGTAATATGAGGAGAATCCTCAATTAGAGGTTTATCTAATAGAACCCTTTTGTTTGGAAAGCTTAGCAAGACCTCTTCTCACTCACCAAAGTGAGGACATCCATGGGAGAAGATAAAGTGGATAAGGGCCCAATATATATACTCCAAGCTACATATGATATATCAGAGAAGCTAATGGAGGATATGCAGGAGAAAGTCTAAACTATATAAGTTTAAATAAATATCTCCTTAAATATAGAGATGATTATACAAGTCAAGGACACCCTCCTATTACTTTTATCAACTTTGGGAGAGTTAGTCAAGAATCTAGTGGATAACAAGGTGTATATTCAAAGGGCACATGCATATATAGAGAGGATTACTATAGTAGAAAGTAAGTACAAGAAGTTGGTAATGATCCTAAATAAGGGCATATTTTTTGTATTAAATCTAATGCCTATTTTAGAACTTATCCTCTACCAAATGTATGTTAGGAGAATGAGGTATGCAATTTAAGAATGGTTGAATGTGGATTAGATAGTAGTGGAACCCATTAAATAAGGTAGGAAAAAGATATTGGTTAGTTCAAAGAGGTCATCATCACTATGTTATTCCACCCAAATGGCATTCTGATGGAAAAGAGAAGGTGAAGATTTTACCTAGGTCACTTCAACCAGGTCATGAGAAAGAAAGTGGAAAATCCCAACAAGGTTAAATCCTAGGTGGTGTTTGAACTCTCTGGTTAATCCACTATGATCATTAGTTAGGTTTGAGAATTCAATGTGTCTATAAGGTCCCCACTCTAGGTTTATCAAATACTAATGACCCAATCATAGGTGATTTTTTAAGATCCACCGATGACTTTGGCCAAGTTGGACTAGTAGTTTTACCTAGTAGTAGCTACATTATCCACCAAGAAGGTAAAATCCAAACATTTTGGAGGTGGTTCATTGGTGACTCCTCTGTGTATTAGTTAGGTGGGCCTTTGGATATATTATGATGGAAATGAGGGATATTATATTTTTGAAATATAGTTGTAACAAAATTTTGAAGGCCATTATGGCCCATTATGGGAATCTCATAATAATTAGAGGCAACCCTCATCCTTATACATAAATTTTAAATTCTATGTCATTATAAAAGGTTTGGTAATTTTAGTTCCAAAACATTGTTAAAATTAAATCAAGATTTCACCTACTTTTCCTTCATCATTTGGACTATGAATGTCTACCATTATAGGTAATATTTATAAAGGAAATCATTTTTTATGAATACAATTTCCTATTTTATACTAAACTAGTTATTTATTTACATATGTGTCACTCATTTCTAGTTTAAATGAATGCTAATTTTATAAAATTGAATAAGTGTTTCATTATAAAATGAATGCTATGGTTATAATATGTTGTGATATTCTAATCCATTTATAAACCCTTCTTATTTTCTTTTTCAACTTTATTAATACGTGTATCTATTTATAGATTATTTTTGAATAACTTGTGTTATTTACTATAAGCTCTTTGACTATTGATATTTCATGGGGGTTTATGAATTAAGCATCTCCTTTTGTTTCCTTAAATTTTTTATCCTATGTAAAATTGGGTTAGAACCCTTGGTGAAACTTGGAACACAATGGTATAACTATGGGAGAGAACTTAGTCAGGTCTTGAAGCATTATCACCACTCAGGTCTAGAAAAATTCTTTCCTACTCTACCTTGCCCTCATTTTATGTTTAATTTAAGGCCCAAATAATTCCCCTAATTTAGAAATGTTATAACATAACTCAATATCAAATGAAAAATAAATGTTTCTTCAATTAAAAATGAAACCAAAGTGCAATTGCACACATCTTGAACCTTTAGTGGTAATAATCATTGCTCTTTGAGTATAAAATGTTAAATTGTTTGGTCCTTGTATTGAACTAGCATCAATCCTAAAATTAATGAGGGGATAATTTATCCCATGTATTTCTTACACTTTCCTCTTTGAAATACTCAATATCATGAGTTCCTTTAGGGGTAAAAAGGACTTCGAGGCCAACAATAACTAGTGCTAAAAAGAGGGCTTTGAGTAAAATACTATTTTAAACTTACCATTTAGCATTTGAGTAATTTTCAAAAGGAGCCTCAACCTTATGTAAGAATTTTATTGAAGCACTTCTCCTTGCCCTTCCTTTAATTTTTATCCATTGTTGTGTGCATAAAACATAGACAATAATTGGTACTAGGAGGATTAATCTATTTTTCAAAGTTGCTTAATAGTATATTGGGGTTTTTATTGTTAATGGTAATGATTTAAATATTAATTTTTATAAAACACCCTAGGGATTATTGCACCTATCACTAGAGCTAGGTACTATCATGACAACCTAGTTGTTTCACCTTTATAATTTCATATAAGGTCCAAAATTAGTATACATAGACCCATAATGATAGTTGATTCTACCATCTCATCTTCTCAGTCTCCCCTAAACACACCACCCACAATGGCTCTCTAAGTACCATGGGTAGCTAGGTCATCTATCAACATTTCTTGAATTATCCATGACTTACCTATGATACTAGAAATATACCTTCCCTACTTCACCCTAGGTGTAGGACAAATAATTGAAGAGCATGTGACCTTGTATAAGACTTCCCTAAGACTTATCAATATAGAACATGAAGATGTTGCATGTAGGATTTTCCCCTTCAATTTTATGGATTCAGCCTATGACTAGTTCCTTAACCTCCTTGCAAAATCTATCAAAATCTAGGATAAATTTAGTAGTGATTGATTGGCCTAATTTTGGAATTTTATTATATATAGCATCCTATATTATAAGTTCACTTGAATTAAATGAGAACTTAATGAGCTCATCCAAAACATCAATGTTAGGTTTCAAAAAATATATAGATGAGTAATCGTGCTTTACAAGCCTAATATCTGACTAGTACTTGAGATGTACAAGAATGACTTAGACCCATGGATAGCCATGTTCCTAAGATGAGACCCCTATATAGTCAAATTTCCCCTAGTTTATACTAAAGTCATAAAATTTGACATGCAATTAAACCCTTATGTTCAAATGATGGCTCCCATTCCTAAAACTTTACTGCACATACCTATGTTG
>JARHVA010004790.1:1402500-1434379 GCA_037957365.1 Torreya grandis
ATTTTACTTAAAAAAATATAATCACTAGCTAAATGAATGAAAAACTAAACCTTATGGTTGAACTTACAGTTAAATATTATTGATGCATTTAGTTAGATATATTTATTGTTGTATTAATTTCTAATTAGAGTTTTTAATTTTTTTACCTAACTCTAGTTAACCCTAAGTGGTTGTTACAGTGTGATATCAGAGCTAAGGTTCAAGCACTTGGACTTAATGAGTTTGCTAACATATTATTAATATTCTTTATTCAAAAAGAAGAATGTGTGATGAAGGAAAATTGGTAAGGGTACACCAAATACTAATAACACTAACCCTATAGTTAAACCAAATGAATTTGCCACTAAACAAGCTACAAATCTTGATTATATTCTCACAACCATGAATGAGACTAGGGATCATGTATCTACCCTTCAACATGAAGTTCATGACCATATTGAGTAAAAAAATCAAAATGATCCTCAAGAACATTATATTAAATAATAAGTTCGTCAGGATCCTAGGAAAGAGGAGGTACCTTAAGATGCAAGATCATGTGTTACTTTTAAGCTTGCATGAGATTTGAAGAAGGTTAATTCACCCATGTTTGGTGGAACCATTCTAGGAGATGGGGATGAAGTGTGGTTAAATAAAATGGAAAAGTATTTTGAAATTTAGAATTACTCTAAGGTTATAAAAATAGTTTGGGGAGCTTATCAATTGGCTAGTGAAGCAACTACGTGGTGGGAAAATAAGAAACTAGAGATGAATCTTGACTCTACCACCACCACATGGGAATAATTCATGACCTTGTTCAAATCATGATGGGTGCCCCAACTCTATTTCAATCATAATCTAATATATTTTAGAATCTAAAGTAGGGAGACCTTTTAGAGACTGAGTACTAGGAGTAATTCACTAAGATCCTAAAGTATGTTATATAATATCAGGAAATTGAGAGGTTTTGCAATAGGAAATTCATTATGAGATTAAAACCTCAAATTGGGTGTGAAGTAGATGTGCATGGGCCATCTACTATAGATTAGGTCTTCGAGAAGGTAGTTAAGTAGGAGTAGATGCTAAAGTCACTTGCTTAGGTCAAAGATAAATTCAATAAAAATTTTGGAGGTCCAAAAATAATTTTTAAAAATAAGAATTGGAAGAGGAGTGGAAACTCTAAAAACTAGTTCGAGATTTAGAATGCCAAGTTTAGTAGTGATTCAGGGAATAGGAAATAAGGTAATGGTTTTAAAGGATGTTTCAAGGGGAATAAGTAATATAAAATGAAAGGAACACCTAGTAGATGCTTCATCTATGGAGGTGATCATTATGCAAGGGAATCAACTTGGGGTAAAATATATGGTAAGAATAAAGGTTATGATCTGAAGCATGGATCTTTCCACTAGAGGATTCACACAACTATTGACAACTAACAAGTTGAGCTTTAGGCTTCTCTTATTGAGATGATAGGTAAATGATTTAGTCAATAAATTTTAATTTTGATTGACACTAGAGCTACTAAATGTTTTATTTCTCCTAGTATGCTTAATAAGATATCTAGGAAAGTTGGTGTTATGGTAAATGCATGGTTAGTTCAATATGAAAATGAATCTAGGGTTAAGGTTGACAAATATGTGGTCAAAGCTAAGATCAAGGTACCAGAGTTCACTATGGTAGTATATCTATTTATAGCTCCTTTGGGGTCATATGATGTGTTCCTAGGATTAAATTAGTTAGCTCAACATAAAGCCAAGGTAGATTGTCTACTTAAAAGGGTCGAATGTCTAGATGATTTGGGTAATTAAACCCAAATTTAGGGAGCTAAGAGGGAGCTTAAGATGAGGTATATTTATATAATTTCATTTAATAAATCTTAGAGGAAAGGGTGTCAAGCATTTATTGTAAAAATAAATGAGATGGAGGAATCAGAGGAGTCTTCTATTGAAGATTACCCTTTTTTCTAGGATTTTTGAGATGTTTTTCCTAAATAATTAATGGGTTTACCTCCTAAGAGAGAATTTTATTTATAGATCGACATCATTCCAGGGTCAAAACCACATTCTAAATCCCCCTACATATTGATGAAAATTAAGTTAGTGGAGTTAAAGGCTCAACTTAAAGAACCATTATCCAAATGCTTGATTTGACCAAGTGTGTCACCATGGGGTCCACCAATGGTGTTTATTAAAAATAATGATGGAAATATTCGCATATATATATTTATTATAGGATACTAAATAGGATGATGATAAAAAACATGTATCTCTTACATTAAATCAATGATATTTTTGATAAAATACATGGATAATTAACTTTCTCAAAGATTGATATTCGAGCAAGATGTCATCAGTTGAGGATTTGTGAGGAAGACATTCCAAAAACAACCTTTAGAACCTGATACAAACATTATGATTTCATGAATCTTATTTTTGGGATAAAAAATGCCATTTTAACATTTATAAATCTCATGAACAGTGTGTTTAAAGATTATCTAGATCAATTTGTATTAGTCTTTTTAGATGATATCCTCATTTATTCATAATACGAGGAGGAACATCTAGAGCATTTGAAGTTGGTTCTAAAATAGTTGTGAAAGCATGAGATCTTTGGGAAGCTATCAAAGTGTTCTTGTGTTGAACTTGTCACCTAATGCAACTAGATTATTCCAATGCTTCAACTATTAACCATAACAAACCAATTCCTCTTAAGTCATGTTGTGTAAAACCAACCCCTAGGTTTTGTTAACCTAGTTGTTACATCTTGATTTTCCTCTAGACTTATTATTATTGATTTTGTGGTTAATAATGGGTTTAATTATTGTGTTAAGTAATTTAATTGGTTATATGTTGATTATAGACAGTGCATTATTTTTAATCATGATTGTTAACTAAATAATTAGCTAATTGTATTCTCTATGGTACATTTTGATCATGATTAAATAGTATATTTTGTTACAATAGTTTTTATGTTATTTTACATGATTTGGTCTAACCACTGATCATTTTTACTGAGGTGGATGCAAGATGGATTCAACCCTCCTAAGTATGGTTGAGGGAGGGTATCATCAGAGAGGATGGTGCAAATAGAGATATGTGGGGAGAAAGAGAATGTAAATGTGAAACCCAACACACACCACATAGAGTAATGTTATATGATAATTTTTAGTTGATTTATATTACTTACATTATGTTTTTTAATTACTAATGTGTTTTCAAAATGTGGATGTGATTCATCATTATGTTTGCATATTATCTAACCTAGTAGTGTCTTTAGATTTATGAGTTTGGAATTATTATGTTGATCATACTCCATTTACTACATTTATGAGCCATATGAATTGGAATAGTATAGAAAATTCTTTTTAAGGTAAAATGAAAAATTTACTTAGTTTACTTCATAATTTATTAGTTATAAGAGCATGTGTTACGTAGGTCTCAGATCAATACTATTATATTGTAAAGTTATATTCTGATGTCTTGACATTGATTTAATTTTTATTGGTAATGTTTAGTTAATATTGTGTAATAAAATTATACCATATTTATAAACATGTTGACTATAAGACATATATTAATTCATAAATCAAAAAGGAATTTGTTATGCAATAAATAAGGTTTTTAATCTTGACCCCGTATAAGTGTATGTATGAAAGCATGGTCTTAGAAATATTAATAAGGTTTATTGTGTTTGTTATCATCCAAAAGTTACATAATGGATAAAGGTATGGTTTTATGTTTCATTTTGGCATGGTTATTCGAAGTCAAAATACTTTCAAATCATACCACTCATGCATGGTTGTATTTTGACATTCATAAGTCATAGACTATGAATTATTACATTTTTGCATGGTAATAGTGGTTTGTGAATCCAAGGTTACCATTGGTAATTATAATGTTAAGTCCTTATTTGGTTTGGAATATGTGAAGAATTTAGGGTTCTTTAGGAAGATGCTTTGAGACTCTTTGAGTCATTATGAAACACTTAGACCATTTCTTTAGCATGAATGATAAATGATGGAATTTTGGATGAGTTAACTAGGACTATGGAGATTTTGTGGGGAGTGATGGAATTTTTGACCTATAATGTATTTTTATTTGGTTTTGAATATTTTTCAAAGGATGATTTTTGGACTATATATTTTATTAGTTGTTTATATAAACTCTTTATTAGGGTTGAGCTAGCTAAAGAATGTATAAATTGAAATCTGAGTTGAGCTTTGTAGATTTGTTTGTGTTACCTTTGTGGGGATGTAAAATTAAAATTTGGATTTAGTATAAAATTTTGTTGAGTTAAAATTGATTTAAAGGGTCATTCGAACATGACCCTAGGGTTGGGTTTGACCCATTCATAGGGTCAAATTCTAAGAATCCATTCATGAATCAAACCTATGTATAAAAATATTTTCATGGGTAGTGAACAACTTTATGTATACGTACACACACACACACACACACACACACACACACACACACACACACACACACACACACACACACACACACACACACACACACACACACACACACACACACACACACACACACACACACACACACACACACACACACACACACACATGTATAAACTAACAATTAACATATCCAATTTTAATTTAATTTTAGTAAATTGCACATGATATTACATTGTTAAATCTATCTAGGCATAACCTTGTTGATCTAAAAATCTCTCAATTCAAACCATGCTATATCTTGAGATATCTTGTTGATTATCATTACTATATCTTGTATATTTTCTAGCTTAAAACATTTCCATGGCTTCTTCTTCTGAGGGTAGTCATTATAGTGTACCTATTTCTACCCTTAGAAGAGAGGGAAATAAAAAGGGGTTTTGATATAGAGATTAGATCTCTTATCAGTCAAAAAATATATTTTTAGAACAATCAATACAATAACCAGTCATCAAACCACTCAAAATAAACTAGGCAGATAGTCAAGAATCTAGAATAGTGATTAGTTTAGCCTAGGACAACAATGCTAAGGCTGGACTATAGTGTTAGACACCAAGGTGTCATATTTTGGTGCTCTTATAAAAATAATAGAAAAACCATATTTTCCAAAAATTCATAGAAAGGTAAGATTAGTTATAGTTTTGTCAACTATAGTTTAGTTCAAATCAACAATTTTTAGTACAGTTTTCTTAGAGAATCCAGACATAGGGGGCATCATGAATTGAATGATTGGTTCTCACTTCCAATTTTTGATATGGTAGTTGGTATAAATTCTAGATCAAAATCCATGTTTTAGACACTAGTGATTGGTGGTATATTGCACAACACTTTTGCTTCTTTTCTTTCAATTTTCAACATTACTTAGGCATTCTCAACAGTTACATGCCTTATTCCATCTATAGGTGGTTAGCATCATTTTAGAGTGGCTTTCATACAGGATTAACCTCCATATTCTTGAGTACTCTAGTTTTTGAGTAGCTTCCACATAAGCCAAATTTTTATTTTTGGAGTGGCTTTCATACAAGCCTAATCTCCATCTTTTCTGAGTTGGCCAACATTGGCTTAGTTTCCACCACACATTTGGCTATCCATGCCACATTGTTAGATTTATAGAGAATTTAGGGGATTTATAAGCCATTTAATATGACATACACATTCATATATATTGGTATCAATTCATAACTTTAATTCATAGGGCAATGATGGATCTAAAGGGCCAACCTTTGTATTCTTGAGCCACATATTCAGAGGGATTGGACACATAGTCCAAACACTAATTAACAAACACATGGTCATCTAATTTCACTGAGTAGGAAATGATGGAGCTAAAGGGCTAGCATTTGTATTCTTGAGTCACCTATTTCGAGTTATTGGACACAGTCTAAACATCAATTATCACATGCAAGATCATCTAGCTTCACTTAGTAGGCAATGATGGAGCCAAACGGCCAACCTTTGTATTCTTGATCCATCTATTTATAGGGATTAGGAACACAATCTAAACATAAAATAACACATGTAAGATCATCTAGCTTCACTTAATAGGTGATGATGGAGACAAAGGGATAGCCTTTTTATTCTTGAGCCACTTTCTAGGGAATTGAGCACTCAACTTCATTCATGATATAACTTTTGGTACAACATCATCTAGCACATCCAGTATTACTCAACCTTACTCAACATCATAACATGTTTTGTACTGGTTCATGTACCTGATGAGGTGTATTCATTCCTTTCTCTTCCTCTCTCTCTCTTACCCAACTTTGTACATTCTTTTTTTATATTGCATATAATAAGAAATGATCTAATATCTATTTTCCTTTTACAGATTCACACTTGCACAATGTGTTCTATATACACTATCCAACATTACCTAGCATCACATAGATTTATGGGATTCACCTTTGTAGGTAATTTTATGTACACTTTATATTTTACTTTGTTGCATCACTAGAATAAAGGGAGGGCAAATGTAGTCATATAAATTGCAAAAAAAAGCAAATTGAGCATGACTAATGACACCCAATCCATAGGTCCCTATTTTTTGATCTCATAACCCTCTTAGGCTTATTTTCATTGATTCTTAGTCATCTGTAGCCTTCCAAACTTGATCCTATCTTATCCAAGACCCTCTCTTTATGACTAATCCATTCCCCTAGGTATTGTCTACTTAGGACAATAACACCAAAGTTGGACCATAATGTTGGACCCTAGGGTGTCCCTTTTCCAACACTCTTGTCTAATCACAATTTGAGCCCATATTACCATTTTTTATTGATTCCTCTTATTCATTATGTCAGCCTAGTCAGGTTCCATCTAACCCATGACTAATAGATCCATATAAAATCCCATTCAAAGATCATTTAGAAAGGGTTGGAAAATATCATTTAAGTAAACAAGAATATAAGCAAGACCACTCAATAAATCTTCCCTATTCTATACATACAACTAGCCTATACACTTTCAAACCAATTCAAGTCCTTACACTAATCCCTAGTCATCTCAAACATACCTAATTTTATCATTTTTTGCATTTCATTCATTATTTAACCAAGCACTCTTAAAGGAAGAACTACATATGGCTTGATCCCTCCCTAGATTATTGGTATGTAGATAACATGCCCACACACAAAGTATGAAGTGTGTCTAGTACATAATACACACACTAACCCATTTTCCCCATTTTCCAAAGTTTATTTAAATTGCTTAAAATATACAAGTACATGAATAATCAACTCTATAGGGAGATCTATTAATAGAGAGAACATGAAAATTGGTATATAGGCTCATACTGAGTAGGTGAATAAAACCCATAAAGATTAAATCCTTAGGACAAGAATACCAGAGAAGGAATATAGAACCAAAGCCTAGGGTGTCTAGTTTTAGTGCTCTTATCCAATCAAGAAATGAATTTTAGGATTCTATTTATGATAATGTCCCAGGCTTGCACATAAATTTCTAAACCCTATCTCAGTCAAAAAATTCTAGAATAAGCTAAGATTGATTTTCTCTCTCTCACTGCTATTTTTAGAAAATGTCTAATTACAATTTAATTTCAAAAATTAGTAGCTTTAATTAGGAATATTATTTATTGATTTCTCCTACTCAGACCCATTTATTAAATAAGAATAAAACTCCATTATTCCCAAAAATAATAAATTAGAATCTATATGTTAAATATTATGATTTTAAGTGTTTAATATGTTTATATATAATTATGATATTACTAACATTAAATAAATGAGTGAGATGGACTTCACTAATTTGGTTAGTGTCACTACTAATCATAATAAATATAATCCAAATGAGTAGTGTGTGTGAAATTGATTGATCCTAGAGTCCTAAAAACTATAAAATTTTGGCCAATGTAATGTTTATGGCTTAAACATTGTCATTTAACATGATTTATTTTTCATGTATTTCATGATATCATGTTATAATGTATTTATTTATGGTATGATACATGTGATAGTTATCTTACAACACATGAGTTTCTAGTTAGATTTATCAATTTATGCACTATCACTATTATTCCACCCATGAAAGGAGGGCCATTCCCTTGTTGAGAGATTATGTGGGGGATCGTTATTCTATGGTTGGTGTGTAAAATCACTTGTATGATACTCTCCCTCCCCTTATAATAGTCAATCGATATAGGCTTCACTCAGATTATTTTTAGATATAAATGAGTTCATTATGACTCATACATTCTATAGGACATCATATTATTGTAATCTAATTATTCAAATATTTATTATTGTATACTTGTACTTTTTGATGTAAATTATAAAATGAAAAAAATAGGATGTAAATTATTTTACTTAATGAAATAATTAATCAGTAGTGGATGAATTATTATCATGGATATTTATTACTCTTTTTCCATTATTTTTATGAAATCAGATCAACTTGCTTAATTTGATCACAATTTAAATGAATCATCAACTAAACCATATGGTTGAACTTAAGATTATTTTATAATGATGCATTTAGTTATATATCTTAATTGTTGTATTAATTTTTAATTATAGTTTATTTTTTTAAAACCTTACTCTAGTTAATGTTGAGGGGTTGTTACACTAGTAAACAATGAAATGGATCCTAATTTATAACACCAAGTAATATTGGAAAAATATAAAAATGCCTAAAATATACCCCAAGAGTCTACTAAAAATTAGATGGAATCATCCAATGGATGGTCTAAAAACTAAGTAATGACTTCCTTGGTTTATAAAGGTAAGTGGGCAGCTTGAATGCTAAACATTCAAACAAGAAATTCACCTACCAAAGATAAATAGAAATGTAGTTTCCCCCATATTCATCTAGATCCCTCCCCTAATAGGGTACTTGAAGTTAACATCTATGAAATAACTCTTCCTAACTAGTGTCAATTTCATAACATGGATGCATATGGGGAATTTGACTATATAGAGTTCTATAGTGCCTTTAAGATATTCTAGAGAGAAATAGAGGAGTGTGAGGTGGTTCCAAATAACCTATAATCATAAAACTTGGGTATATCTCTAAAAAAACCATAGTGATAAAAACTATAGACTTTCCTAGCCAATAATAAAATGGTCCAAAGGAGATTACTAGTGATGTTCATGCATTCCAACAATTCCAAATGAATGACTATTTTTTAAGGAACTAAAAACCATAAAAACCCTTTACTACTTTGAATCCACCAAAAAATGATGAAACCCCACTATGTTAGAGTACTAAGAATGTTCCTCAACTCCAAATCCTTATGATCCAAAAGATCATGTAGAGATAAAACTAATTCAAAACAAGGTAGGATATAACATAGTATAAGATATGAATATTAAAGGCAAATATCACCCTTCATGAACTTCCTCAAATCACATAGAAACAAAATATTCTATTGAAATAACTAAATAAAAATACAATACATCCTACCCAAACTAAGTAAAAAATAGCCCACATCAATGTGCTAATACATAAGATCAAGATTGAATTGCCTCCTTTCTTCTTAACTATCAGGTTATTTGGGAAGAATCTACATAATTTCCTAGTGGATTTGGGATCCTTATAAAATGTAATGCCAATAGGAATTTTTGAGAAGTTAAGGTTAGTTCTTATCAAGTTAGATAAGGTGGTATTTCATCTAGATAAATCATAGGTGAAAGTAGTGGGTGAGATTCTAAATGTCCACATGTAACTAGAATTTGAACCCAAGATTTTATAATTCATAAACATCCAATTGGTAGATATTATCAAATCATATGAAATTCTCTTGTAGGTCCTAGTATAATACTTTAAATGGGTACATGGCCACTAAATTATATAATACATGGTTACCTTGGAGAGGTATATCCAGTCCAATTAGAGTGGATAAATAATCCCATATGAAACATATGATAACTAAGCACAACATAATAGTTACCATAGAGAGGTGAATCTAATCAAATTATAGTGGATAGATAATCCCACATGAAACATATGATAACTAAGAAAACCATAATCAATGATAAAGTGAACCTAGTTTCGTTAAACATAGGTATTTATACATTGAGCCTAAAACCTATTAGGGATAAAGCTGATGATTAGCCAAACTTGATAGAACTATGGTCCCTATATGTTGATGGGGCCCATTCCAAATAGGTAAGTGGAAACACCTAGCTTCATTTAAATTATAATTCCCTTGTACTAAAAATCTAGTAAAGTATGTGACATAAATATTAGGGTTGTAATTTTCACTAAAACATAAGGCAAAGGAACTGAGAGTATTTAGTGATTTGATATAGTGATCAACTAGGTTAAGAGTAAATTTTTGTGTAAATTATCATACCTTAGGAGGTATAAACATAAGGTATAGGACTTGATTGAGATATTTAACACATTCAAGTTCATCCCTATTTCTAGGGAAAAAATTAGGTTGTTGATGTGTTAGCATCCTCAACCAAAAAATTGACTCCTTAGGATGACACTAAGTTGTAAGAGTTTCTTATGGAACTAGTCCCTTTTCCACTAATCCCTGATAATGTGTCAAATTTATATGTCTTTGAGGATGATCAACATATTATCCAATTTATTAAAAATGCTAGGGTATATGAAACCCATGTAATTGATGAAGTAGATAAAGACAACCTTAGATCTAAACTTGATAAGGACAAGATATTCAATATTCATGGGAATCAAATCTTGAAAGGGTTAATTGACATAGAAAGAGCATTTGGTACCTGAGGCATGACACCCCAAATTAAAAATCCCAATTTTTAAAATTAAAAGTGTTTAACCATTAATCTCAATTATTAGAGAGCCCCCAAACTATCAATGTAGGTCATGACTGGACATACCTAGAACTAGAGCAACAATGAAAGTTATTGCTGAGATATAAGGATGTGATTACTTGGGCCTATGAATACATCAAAATATTTGACCCAAAATTAATTACTCACACCATCCCATTAAAACTACACTAGAAACCATTTAGGTAGATACAAAGACCTATAAACCCAATAATGTATCCATTAATACATAGATAGGTTCATAAATTACTCTCTACTAGCATAATCTTCCTATTTGGCCACTTTACTTGGGTAGACAACCTTATTACCTTTCAAAATAAGAACATATAAATCTATTTTTTACAGATAAAGATAATTATTTATTACCTCCCCTTGATGAAGTGATCAAAATGGTGAATGGATCCCATATGATGTCTTTCTTAGATGGATTCTCAAGATATAACTAGGTCCTAGTTAATTTGAGAGACTGAGTCATAATTGCATTCACCACCAAATAGGGTAATTTATCTTACAAGCAAATGTTATTTGGGCCAATGAATGCTAGAGCAACATTTTAGAGGGTGATGGATTTTAATTTTGAAGGTTTAATTGGAAAGTGCATAATAACTTATATGGATGACTTGATTCTATTTTTAAAATAAAAATTAAATCATATACACCACCTACAAAAAGTATTCAAAAGGTGCAAGAGGTATGGCATCTCCTTAAAGTCAAAGAAAAACATGTTCAACATCACCAAAGTAATCTTATTGGTCATATATTAATAAAGGATGGTATTTATATCAATGTAAAAAGAGATAATGTGATTTATAATCTACCTCTACCTAATAGAAAAAATGAATTAAAATCCTTCTTTGGGAAAATATATTTTGTTTGCAAGTTCATTTCTAGATTTGATGAAATTGTAAAGCCTCTAAATGCTATGTTGAAACAAGATGAAAAAGTAGAGTGGCATTCTAAATTAAATAAGGATTTCAAAGATATAAAATATTATATCATACAAGTCTTAGTCCTAATCAATCCAAGATATATACATTATTTATACATTTACCCTTTCACTTATTAGCACACCGTTACCACCTACCTCACACAAAGATTGGATGGAGAATAAGACCATGTTCATTTTATGATCACCAATATCAAAAACAAAAAACCAAAATATTCCACTCTCAAAAAATGCATTTATGTACTATTTAAGGTTATGAAAAAATTTAGGCACTAAATTCCCAAGAATAAGGTGTATGTTGTCATTGCAGACCTAGACATCAATAAAATGTTTGGAAAAATAAACTAGGTGAATGCAAAGGTAGATGGATGAAAAATATACAATAATATGATTTTGAAATCAAACCTACCAAGTTGGTTAGAGAATAGGGCCTTACCCAGTTTATAACTGAAATCAATCCAAGGATTATTGTGCACCAGTTAAACCAAGAGATAGGATTGGTATGCCCCGATTGTACATTACCTTTTCTAAGAGAACACATATATTGGGATTAACAAAACATGAAAGAGAGACATTAAATTAAAGGAAACACATTATATTCAAAAGGAAGGAGTTCTCTTCAAGAGGAATCATGAGTGAATCTATCTTATATGATTATCATAAGATGAGGCCAAAGAAGTAATGACCAACATCCATGAAAAACTAGGTAGTGTCCATCTGACAAAAAATACAATGGTACATAAGATACTCTGGGTAGGTTAATACTATCTTACTTTATTTAAGGGTGTCTATACCCATGTTAAGGTATGCCATCAGTTTTAGAACTTCACCAAAAGATAAACCCATATTATAATGTTGTTACAATTAGTTATAGAAGAAACACTAGCCACCCAATGGGGACTAGACTTTGTTAGTGTTATAAAACCCAACTCCTCAATAGGCTATAAGTTTTTTCTCACATTAATAGCTCACTACACAAGATGGAATAAGGTAATTTCAATAAAGAAAATCACCACCAATAAAGTCATCAAATTCATGGTGAATAATATAACCACTTGATTCAAAATCTTAGTTTAATTGGTGTGTGATAATGGTCCCACATTTCAATCCATAGAATTTACTGAATGTGTGTATGATGAAGGGATAACCTTGAAAGTATCATCTAGTTACTACCCATAAAGGAATAGATTGGTAGAATGACATTCATTATTGAAAATTTCTCTTTGTGGGATAACCACACTAGGTATAAACAAGTGTTTAAAATCTCACCATTTTTACTGGTGTATGGATTGGAGCCAATTATACTAGTTACACCTAGGCTTCCTACATATAATTTCATGAAATAATATATGGATCACAATTGCAAATTAAAATCTAGGATCTTGGACATTGTCTTATTAGAAAAAGCTCAGGGTAAAGCTTTAATCAACTTTAGAAAACATCAAGGCCCTATCAAGTGATGGTATTACAAAAAGGCCAAGTTTAAATCCTTTAGGATTTTTGATATAGTGCTATTGTAGGATAAATATCATGAAAAAGGGCCAACATTCCAAGTTTAAT
Organism: Torreya grandis; assembly: GCA_037957365.1. NCBI lineage: Eukaryota > Viridiplantae > Streptophyta > Pinopsida > Cupressales > Taxaceae > Torreya > Torreya grandis. The sequence continues at coordinate 1,415,723 of JARHVA010004790.1, forward strand.
CCTTTTTGGATTATCCCCTACTAGATAGTAGAGTTACTCATCTAAAATGATTTTCACCTTAAGCACCTTGAAGGCAATGACCTCCCACTATCAGTTAATGGATATTTATTGAAACATTACTTCTTGGTTTCCCCTTCCAATGTGATTTTAGAGTAATCTTAGCAAGGGTGGTATGATATATATGAGATTAATATGCTTTATTTGTTGTTTATTTCTATTGTGTGTTTGATTTTGTTATGCTTTTCTTTCTCTTGGTTTTGTTTTGTTCATGTGGTTTTCACCTTTCATATACCTTTCCCCATATATGGCCTTTATTTGGGTTTAAGGTTGTAGGTAGAACTGAAAATTCCTCCATAAAACTCATAGTATGTAACCACTCCAAGGATGATGAAATCCTGAGAGGTACAGTTAAGCTTTAGAGTACCCAAAGGTGAGCTTTCACTTTCAAGAAAATTAAAGGTTATATGTAAGTATTTTGTATTTCATATCTTAGAGGTTGATGATTCTTAGTGATACAAGTGAATTTTAGAATAATTCCATTTCCTAACAAAAGCCATCAAATTGTGCCTAATAAGAACATATTGATCAAATGCAAGATCACTAAACCAATCTAATATAGGATAGGTATTTAGAGTTTTCCAAATATCCCATCACCCGTGGATTGGTCCTAAATCCTCAATGGATAGAAATACCAAATATCATCACAAGAAAGCTTTAAAAGGAGACTAGAATAACATGCAGAATCTAAATTCTAAGTCTTCTTAGAAAGGGTTATTTTCTAAGTCTTCCTAGAAAGGGTTATTTAGGAAACCTCCATCATAGGATTTTCATCCTGGAGGCCTAGTTAGCAGTGGATCAAGGCCTCAAATGTGACTATAGGTATTTATTTTAGAGCTATATATTCCTATATGGCAATAGAAAAATACCCATACCATTCCCTTCCAATACATATAACTAATAATTCCCCTTCAAAAGATTTGATGCCCATCTCGACCTTAACTTGTTTAAGAGAAATCCAAAATTGAACTAATTAAAAATATATCACCTCAAACACATTGATGATCTTGTGTGGAAATAAGGCTTAGCATGTCACTTATTGTAATTGACTTTAGCACTTGATTTCTCTAATATGTCTAAATATTTTATATTAGTCTAGGTTTACAACTTGGGTTGTAAGTGTTTAAAACCACTTTCCCCATGGAAATAACCATTTATTATGACCAACTCAAAGTTCTTAAACTTTCACTCTCATTCCAACCAACTTATTTCTAAGAGACTCCTCTAATTACTATTTCAACTTACTTTCTTGTTTGTATTGTGTATTTGGAATGATGAATTCATCCTCATTAAGAGCCCTATAAGATTTGAAGTTAATATAATAGATTATTGGTCGTATCCTAAAATGAAGTTGGTGATTTCTTATAATATTTAATACACTATTTTGTAGGTTTTATTTCATATTAAGATTCCTAGAGTCTTATTATCATAGAGTGTCAATCTCCTAGAGTCCTACATGGAACTTAGTGGGTCTTATATGGAAGCCAAGTGAGTATTATAGTCATCATAATTATTTCATTTTACTTAGTCTCTTTTTATAAATTTATTTAAGAGGAGAAGTCAAATGGGAGATCACCACATGGATCAATGATATAAGTGATACAATCAATTAGAGCCCAACCAATCAAGGTATCCCGCTATCAAAATGTCCAATATCATAAATATATTAGGAATATATGAGCCTATGAGGGCCTAACCAAATGGGAAGGTGACACATGGATCACTGATAAAATGGTTAGTATTATGAATATAAAAAAGATGTTAGAGCATGGGAGATCTTGACCATATGAAAGAGCCCCATCTAGCTTGGTGGTTAGAGTTAAAGAAATCCAACCAATGATATCACCCTAATGATAGACATGTTAGTCTCCTATATTTGAAATATATTTTAGATCTTAGGAAAACTCTATTAAATGAAAGAGTGCCACTTGGCCCATTATAAGGCTTGTCAGTCTCCCATACATGATAGAGATGTTAGATATTAGGGGATCCTGACTAATCACATTATGCAACATGGAATTTCCATGGAGATTAAAAGGAAGAGCCCAAGATACCCAAGGGTAGATAGGATAAGGTTTAATTAGATTCAAAAGGCTAATCAAAGAAAAACATGTGTCTTTCATCTAGAATTTTCTTCTCCTACACATATAAATATGAAGCACTAAGCCAGACCTAAATGATCATTATTGTATCATGAACCAATTATCAAGGGACATGTGGAATGAAATTAAAACTACCTAAGAAGTCTTAAAATGATATGGCCATGTGCCTACCATACTCTAGGAATTTATTAAATGTGAAACTTAGTACTGATTGGAAATTTTAAAGCATCACATCATGACCACTAAATTTAATAGGTGGAATATGATCATTATCTCTAATTTTAATTCTAGATTATGAAATAAATGGGAAGATTAAGCCACCAAATCTAATTTGAATTATTGTTGAGTGAGCTGCTAAATTCCATCAATGTAAGATATGTATACAAACCTTCATAAATGCCTTGAGGTGAAATCATTAGCCATTATTGATCTAAATTTACCATAATATACTCCTTAATTTCTTGTCTTATCAGTTCCTTTAGTGTTTCCCATTTTCTCAAGGCTTAATATTTTAGAAATTCATCCCAGATATAATGGTCATTATTGACTTTTTTCTACCCTTGGGCTTAGAAAGGAGTAAACCTATGCAATGAGTACCTAAGCTCACCTTGGTCACCCTCATATGTCTCTTAAAGTGTCAAGGTAGTAAAAAATGGGGATAATTGGTTATCATGTCAAGGTAGTAGGTTCAAATGAGGTGATAGGTCGATATGTGTATGGTGGTTATCTTTTACTCCTTCTTAATCATGTATTAAGTATTTACTCTATGATAGCTATGTATAATAGCCTATGTTAGGTCTTAATATGGTCCTTATGACCCAAATCATTCATGAAAGGGGTGACTTTTAATGATTAAACCATAGCTAGCCATGTGAGCATGCCAACAACCTACAACATGAGGTAAAATTCAAGAGATTGGAGACCAGTATGAAGGAGTATGTTTGACACTTGTTTGAAACCTTAATATACTTTAATTTTTTTTAAAAATATTAAGGTACCTCCTTCAATTTATGTTTCACTTAGAATTATGCATGTATTTACCTCTAAAAGGGTGTCTAACCATGGAATGATACTATTTTAACACAAAAACACCACTAAGACTATCATTTATTCCCTCAAAGGTCTCTATTATCACAATAACCCCATTTTACAATGGTTTCATATGCAAAGGGTATCCTTTTATAAGTCAAATGTTTTTATTTTCCACTAAAGGGGCCCACATGTGGGAAAGAGTGGATTTTAAAATTCCCATAACCATAATTCATGTTTTTAACTATTTTTGACCCCTCATTTCACTTCTCCTACCCACCAATAACATTTTAAGATTTTAAAATATGAGAAAATACAAGAAAATAGTGTTTTACTGGTGTTTTCAAACAAGTATAGATCCATATAAGATGATAATGTTCAATAACTATCATGGATCTATAGAGGAAACTAAATATAGACATCATGTAAGATAATACATGATTTTTAAGTTAAAAAATGTCAAAAACTGACCCCTCCTTTCCATCATCTTCCTTGGTGGCCTTGGATAGCCTCTTAGGTTATTATTTAGTATGGACAAGAGAGAGAAGATGGTGACTTGAGATATCAGCTAGAGGAAGGGATTTTAATGTCATTCTAATCCTTGGGATTGGTTTTTATAATGATGGACCATGATTTATGAACAATGGTTAATAATGTAAGGAAATCAAACTAGTCTTCTAAATCCACATAGGGTCAAGATTGGAATAGTTTCAGTGCATTTCTAACTTGTTTAAAGAAAATGATGATTTTGTGTGTCTTATATAAGTCATAAAGGTCATACCATTACATTATCCACCCTTGTTTCACACATGTGAGTCTATGGGAGTAAGAAACCTCTATGTTATCACAAGCTATAGATTGTAGGCAATGTTTCCTTGATGATGAAGGATATTCAATGCATACATCTAAAAATGGGTAGTGGTTTGAGGTTGAATGATGGTTTCTTGGAGTTATTTAGGTCTTATTTACTCCTTAACATAAGTGGAATGATAAAATTAACCTTCAATCCCCTCAAGATCATGCCTTCAAATGGGACTGCCTATGTATTTGAACTTCATTTCAAGTGAGAATATAGTGTTCCATGGTGATGGCTATTGGAGGTCATTAGAACACTATAGAGTATGCAGAGGTGTTATATTCATGTGGAAGACTCCCTCTTTCCAAAATAATAGGCCTCATTATATACCTCAAGGCTAAGGAACCATAGACTAGCCTTCCAATGCTTTTATATACCTGTTTATTAAAGTTCAAGGTATTTGTGAAATCCTAAGTTTTAGTTTTTCCCCTTATATGTCTAGCTAATCAATTCCAAATGTTTTTCCTTGTTGAGTATATGGATAGGGGTTTATATGGTCTCCATAATCCATCTTGAGCAAGAGTCAATAATCCATATATCATATCTCAAAGGGTATATGCTGAGTAATGGTCTTATTAAACCATTTACACCCCAGAGTAGATTTGAAATATGAATTTAGAACTTCATAGACCTCTATGAACACCACCTCCAATTTTGAGCCCTTATACCTAGGCTTAAGGCATGAAAGCAAGGCTAAATTTTGCATATTACCATGAGGAACCATTATAACTATGAAAAAGGGCCTATCCAATTGTGGATACTATTGAAAAACTATGATCAAGTGTAGGAAATCAAATATAGCCTAGACTTCAAAGGGTTTTCCAAAAACCATCATATATAACTAAACATCAAGGATGCAAATAAGGGTCATATATGGTAAATATGACTACTTTAAGTTTGTGATTTGGCTTCAAGGAAAGTCAACTAGGCCTCAAACATAGCTTAAAATAATTCATTTTATTTAAAGGGTTGTTTAAGGCCCCCCTTGATCGTCAACACATCAAGACCACTACTTATAAGACTGCAAGTAGTCTATCCCAAACATTGAACATGAAATGTTATAGGCACATTGGGGAAAGAACTCATACAAAGAGGTAGAGAATATATATGTTATTAAAGGATAAAGAGTTTTGAAGGGATGACTAAGCAAACTAACTCAGGCATGAATAATGGCTTATGTACACCCAAGCCTACCTATCGATAAGGATGTCTAACTAATGTGAATGACATGAAAATAAATTTGTAGATCATCCCCCTTTTGATGGAATTAATCCTCCTCAAGGTTCCTATGGGTATGATTTGAGAGCTAATTGGTCTAGGTTGGACACTCATGACACATGGACTTTAATTCATAACTATATAAGTGGGATTTAAAAGTATAGCTAGGGAGGCCAAGTCCCAATTGCTATGGTCAAATCCTAATAACATGTTACATAAGCCCCCAATTCTACTAGTAGTGAATAAGGTACGACATGGGTATTACTTAGGCTTCCATCACTAACTAAATCAAATCTTAGGTTGGGCAATGGCACTCAGGGCAGACCTACATGAGAGAAGGGTAGAGATGGTGGTCTAAGTAGTTAAAGACAAGTGTAAATGGTGAAAATAGATGGATCAGGGTGTTATGGTCATATTGAATTCACCAATTAATCTATGGTGGATCAGAGTCCTAAGACTCAATTTAGACCTATAAGGCCTAAAACCACCCTTGGGCCTCAAAACCCTAACCTCCTCCTTATGGCATGTCCAAACCCCCTCCAAGTAGGATTGAGATCATGAGAAGGTGTGTGATGATGATACAACCCTGAGGAGAATGTTTTATATTGAAGCATACAAATAAGTGGTGAACTTGGTCTCATTACATCTATCAAGATACACTATCTTAGTCTACCACCTCAAACTAACAACTCCAATGTTCATATCTCACATGGTGAGATGACTCAAGCCTAATGATCTTAGGGGGAATTAAGGACCCATATGAACTTAATATCCTTGGAGGAAATATTTATGGTTAGGATCTCAAATCTATGAATAATCCCTAACACTCCATATCACACAGAATGCTTAGTAAATAGATTAAAGGCTACCAACTGTCACTCACAAGTTGCCATACAAGTTACATCAAACTAGGAGAAGTTTAAGAGTTTTGAAGGAGTCTATGGGACAAACATCCATGGAAATAAGTTTTGGATTTGAGGCTTATACTATATTAACCATTATTAATATGGTAGGCCACCAAAACCCTCTCTAAACCTTGATAAAGACCCAATACAGGAATTACACCCTCAAATGCTTTTAAATGAGGTAGTTGAGCATTGAAATATTCTTAACAATCCCCTTAAGTCTCATGATCACCTATATGTCTCATTATTTAGCATGTGAAAACTATATGTGGTATGGATCAATCCTAAATAGGAATACTCCAATATTATATGCAAGAAATTGGAAAAGGTTTGCATATTTTACATGTTTCTTAAGGAGAGGTATCAATAGGTCATAGAAGTTTCATAATAACCACCTAAAGGGGTTTCCATATCTAATAAGCAACTACATAGATGCCCAGGTGCCTAGTTAGAGGATTTTTTATACATTGAGAATACTTAATTAGCTTAAATAATCTAACACAAATGATAACAATGCCCTAAGAGATGGATTTAATACCAATAGGGGTGGTTAAGTGCCATCATAAATATATTTTGTGGTAAAATATAGGAACCCTATTATTACGCCTGTTGGTGTAATACATTTTTTAAGGTAGTGTTACTTGAAAACTAAGGTTAAAATCAAGAAAGGGTTGAATGGATACCTAAGACAAACATTGGATGCTTCCTAGGAGATTTTTAGATGTGTAAAATTCATTTGTTTGTAGAGGGAATCTTGGAAAGGTCCATTTTAGCCAAAAATTGCTTTTAGAAGGCACAAAATACATAATTATCACCCCAGGAGCATCTTGATGAGATTAGAAATGTATAGAGTAGTTACTTGGGGTTATGATCACTTGGGGAAAGTTGAGGGGCATTGTCTATAATAAACTAGTGGCATTGTTTCATAGGTTAGGGGCCTAACATTTATGTACCATTATGTAGAACTCGAATCCCCTAAACCTCCATTAAATGTTAATAGAGACCTAATGGAGGAAATATTGTCTAATTTTAATCCAAATTAATTTAAATTACTTGGGAGTTTCTTGAAACTCATAGTGACTATGAGGAGGTCCCATTCATGGCATTGGTATGTATAGATAATTGTACAAACCTATCAAAAACACTCTCTTCGTAAGAGTTTGTGATAAATTTAAGGTGAAAAGTTATATGAAGAGTTGAAGCTCATAGAGGAGGATAATTTTCAACATATTTAACCTTTTAAATCATAAAACACTATCATTTAATCTTAGAAAGGCTTCTACAGGTCTACACTAAAAGACCATTCTAGATGCACTAGTGGGAGGTGACCTAGTCACCTAAATGAGGTTTATAGGTTTGTAATGCTTAGAAGGAATAGGTCATGATATAACATGGTTTTTCACACTTTAAACATCATCACTCATTCATATTTTAATTTTCTATGTAAGTATCATGATCATCTAAGTAGTTAACACTAAGTGACTAGGCCTAATTGCCAAATAGGCCTACTTGGTCAATTAAAGGAAAAGACTATTGGCATAAATGGATACATTTTTAAAATTATCATTATGTGAGGAGGTTCATTTTTCATCTATAAGAGAGGATGGGGAAGTTTTCCAAGTCTTATTAGCATGCAAGAAGTGGGTAGGCTACTAAATGTATCATGGAGGCCTAATTGAATCACTTTTATGCCTTTGTATCTATCAAAATCAAAGGGAATTGACTAGGTTGGAATGATTATCCTTTGTATGTATTCAACCTTGGCCAAAAATAGACATCCAATGCCCCAAAAGGCTCATTAAAGACTACTCACCACCAAGGCAATGTAGAAAGGAGTTATGGGGGTTGGATGTAACTACTAATTAAATGAATTTTGGTCATTCATGTAGTTTATATTATTCCTCCATGCCATTTTTTATTCTCTCAAATTATCCATTTTTATATAAATTGAGGCTCTAAGGCCATTGTACTGATCCCTCGATTGGGTATGATAAAACTCTACCTAAATTATATCTTGCAAACTTTTTGAATCAATAAGAATGATTATTTTAGCTTTCTTTACTAGCCTAGTATGTTATGTGATTTTTGATTTATATAAGTGGTGAATTTTAATTCCCATTTATAGGTCCTTGTCCTTACCTAGTTATTAGGATATCATTCTATACAAGTCATATGATGAGTTAAGGTGTTGGTAGTTATGTTTGAAGTGTAATCTAGTTGGTGGTAACTTAGATAGACCTCTCATTCATCACCTTAACCTTCATGTGAATTAATAATGCCTAGGATCCCCTTGGAATTTTTTTTAGTCACTAGTCCTTGTTTGATTCACAAAGTGTTGATTAAGGATCAGTTAGAGTGGATAAGACATTATGGTGCATCACCTCCCTTTTAGATTAGGTTTTGTTTCATGCATCATCTTATATCTCTTCTCATATAAAAGTTATTAGTCTTAGTAATTGATCTCAAGTTATGAACCATGGGAAATATCCCCAAAAATAGAGGTTTAGTCCACTTATAGCTCACCCACAGTGTTGGACTAATCCCATGTTACCCCAAACTTGAAAAGATATGAACAATCTTCTCCTAAAGGTGTAGTTTGGTGGTTAATAGCTATATCATGCCTAATGGGACTAGGATTAAAGTGAGTTGGATTATACACTTGCATTATTAGATGATATTAAATATCTTCAAGTACTATAGTGTAAATATACAATCAAGTTTCATTCCAAAAGTGGTCACAAGGTCTTCATCAAAATGTAAGTTAAATTTATTGAGTTATCTTTTGAATTTAATAGGAAAAAGAGGTACCCTAGGTATAATCATAATCCTACACCCCTTAATTCTCCTAATATTTATTAATAAAATACTACTACAAACCCTACACCTCCAATGGCTAGACCTAGACACCAATATTTTATGCCATTAAATGGTGGGAACCTATTAAACTTGAACCAATCTGATGATATATCTATTATTTCACTTAATATCCTTCCATATTTCATAAGGGAAAACTCTATCACCCTTTTTGAACAAATTACAGACATAACCAACCTCTACTCAGTTCATAATGTGACCCAAGAAAATGTGGCAATGAGGTTATTGGTTACTTCCTTAAGGGGTAATGCACTTCAATGGTATAGGGGTTTTAGAAGTGCCTTTAATTTTTTTATGTATCATTTTACAAAATTTTAAAGGTTCATCATCATCATGCATGGATAATAAGGTCCCATCATGTATGAATTTCACACATTAGTGAAGTGTAGATGGTGAAAATTCCATTGAATGTATCCAAGGTCTACCCAAAATTAAATTATTATGTAATGAGTGAGACATTACCTAAAAATTAGTTGAAATTATTTTTGGTCCCATTATCACCTCCAATGTGATTTGACCAACCAGAGTGCTATGTGATTTATTAAAAACTTTTATGTGCATAACCATTTTTTTGAAAAATATTGGTGATAATACCTATGGTGGTTAGGAATTTTATGCTACAAATGTTAGGGCTTGATCTATATATAAGGGAAAATACAACTAACCTATAAATCAATCCTAGCTCAAAGAAGTTAAATCACACTTACACTTCCACTTGTTGGTACATTTAGACAATCAGGGTCACAACCAAGATGGATATGCTAGACCTAACCAATAGGTCCCTTATCATAATAACATAACTATAGAGGGTTCCAAAGCCTGCAATCAATCAATACCATGTGATAACCCTAGCTAGGTCCTATCTTTTATATATTCACAAAGTAAATACAAAGTAAAGTAAAATATAACCTAGTTCTCACCAAAGCTTATGACATAAAATATAGGTAATAAACATAACATTAAACATGCATATAATATCTATACTTAAGCCAATGTATAGCAAATCCTAATCCATGGAGAGAGAAGCATATAAGCTAACAAATAGAAATCTATCTACTTTAACAAAGGAAGAGTAAAGTTATGAATACTTACCTTTGAATATGAAATCATTGAGCTTCAATATCTCCCTTGGCTAAGGTGATTTGGAAGAAGTTGTTATGGTATGTAAGGATAACAAGGATAAGTTAGCTCTAACGTACACAACTTCTCTATTCATCCAAAAGACTTATCCACAAGACAAGATTCATATCTCCAAGTGTAGTATTGAAACCCCAAGAAATGTTCCTCAAGTAGAATGGTGGATAAGTAGATGCATAATATTTGATGTTCTTATTCTTCTTCTCTCTAAATGATGAAAATAGATGTGTATATAGTTGAATATAACCATAATTTTTTTTGAAAGTTTAGCTGATAGAGCTAATTTAACCCTAATCATTAAGTAATAAAATCAAGTTAGGTATTAGTTTGTGTCATCTAAGGTCGACCTAGACCCATAACATGATAATATGTCTTAAATATAGGGTCATCATAGGACACCATTTTTTGGTAAATCTCAAAAAGTATTTTTGGCTTAGTAAGGGCTGATTAAGGTGGTGAATTACTTAGAGGAGTGTGTAAGGAAGGTTTAAAAGCTTAGATAAGTGTATATGAGAGGTTTGTGTTGGTTTGAAGTAGTGTTATAAGGGATAACAAACTTACAAGGCACCAATGGTATGCCCACCCTTTTCCTAGTGCACCCTTTAAGTCGTACACTCAGAAAGATTGAGACTTGACAAATTATTGCAAGAGAGAAAACATCAATAATTGATAAAGTTTGAAAATATTATGTTTATACATATGCCCCAATCGAATCTCATCATACGTCACATAGGTGAAAAATGGGATGTTGTTTCAATAAAATAACATAGCAACACACAACATTGAAGATAAATAAATTGTAGTAAGAAGGTAATAAGATAAATGAAAGGACAAAATTGAAAGATACATACCTTTACTTAACTTAGTGTTATAGAAAAGGAATGAAGTGAAATAAATGTGAATGTGTCTAATGTGGGAACACTAGGTGAACCTTTAGAAATTAGTCAAAAATATATATTTTTTGAAAATTATACATGTAATATGTGAAAACATTCTCTACAATGTTAGGATTCTAGAGCATCTTATGGTTTGGAAAAAGAGCTAGTGAAAAAAAAGTTATGGTAAAAAAATGGAATATTGTTGTAAATAATTGATAGGTAAATAATTTTGAATAGTAAATATAAATAGGGTGAAAATAAATTCATTTATTATTTTATAATTCTGAGAAAATATTTCTCTAAGAGACCTAGTTTGAGCCTAGAGAATGACCATGGTGAGGAGATGATTGCTATGATGTAGAGGAAACATAGTGGCTATAGTGGGTGCAACCTAGGTAAGGAAAACATTAATTTCAAAATTTTGACAAATTTTAATTGAAATTAAGCTCAATATATAAATTTTGATGGTAGGTAATATCTAGACACTAAAATTGACCCTAGGAAAATTGTAGGTAGACTAGGGGTAGAATGAGGTACTTGGTAGGAAAAAATTAGACCAATAAATTCCTAAAGTATTTATGGTAAAAGGTCAAAATTCATTGTAAACTAAAAATAAAATTGGACCTGTCGACTCAGTTTGTAAAATGAGGAAAAAATAGGGGGGAAATACATAGTAGTGGGTTGATATAGTTTCACTGGAGATAGATGACTACGTAGTATGGGGCTAATCCAGTTGGAAATAGGTAAATGGTCAATATAATACCCTCTAGATGATGTAGTTTTTACTGTGGCTGATACATTTTATTAAGTGAGGATGAATATATATTAGAGGAATGATATAGTATGTTAGAGCTAAAAAGAGGGTTGGTTCAGTTCAAATAGGCCAATAGCATCTAGAAGAATGGGTTGACTATGTAGCAGTGGGTCAATGTAGTATAAAAAAATAGGGTAGGGATAATTTAGTATTAAATAGTCTGATTATGTATATAAAAAGGAAAAAAAATAATAAATAAATTAGACAAGCTAATGAAGTAGTTAATTTATAATTTTTTGAGAATATTTAAGAATGTATTTTGTTATTATGGCATAGATATCTAATACATTATATGTTGTTTGATATTTTGCAGAGATGCCAGAGATTTTGGCCCCTGGTGGATACAGCCTAGTTAATACATTTATTGGAGCAATTATTAGATGTGGATAGATCTTGAATGGTGGCCTTAGATTTTGGAGGCATTATGGAGATGAGATGAATCTTGTTGAGTGATGATCTCATTTTCATGTTCTTAGGATCATGAGAATGATTGAACAAAACTTTCCAATAGGAGGTGGAGGTGCATACTATAGAGGTGGTGATTACCTTAGAGGATGTCTATGCATTTATTAGACTTCATATTGATAAGATGCCATTGATTTATGATATACCAAAGTTAGAGGATGAGATATGAGCCTTATCCTAGTGGGTGACATGATTGGATAGGATCTATCTTGGGTTATGTGTTAGATTATTCAATGTATATGTCACATACATTCTAAATATCCATAAAGCCATGATAGGGCTTATGATAGCATTAATTTTGTGTCATAATTTAAATGGCAAGGTACCATTAGATATGATAACCTTGTATCAATTTATCTTAGATCAAAGTGCCTATATAATATAGGTTATATCATTTAGTTCTATTTCATGAATGACATGTATGGGATGCTAACCTAGGGATAGAATATGATGGGCCCCATCATTATGTTGAGCACATATATCTATGAGAAATACCTTATGTATTAGCTGAATAGATTGCCCTATGTGGTCGATGATAGGTTACCTCAGGTTGTTCAATGAATCCAAGACCATTAGCATGGGTTGTGCCCTATGCTATATATTTATAGACTATCACATGAGAGTAGATTTTATGGAAGCCATACAGTCACATTTCTTTTATATGGCTAAGTTATACCATTATTACTACTAGTTTGGTGTATGTGTAGATCATGGGACACTACACTTTATTATTGGAGACTCATCTAGTAGCTCATGCACTCGAATAATTGGGATTTACACATCTAGTAGATCCTCTAGTAGTGCCTTCCTATTATGAACAACATGTTAGAGAGTTGAGAGGGAGAGGAGGTGTAGGGGTACATTTCAATATATTGATGATTAAACCTCAGTGAGTTAGTCCATGGGTTGGTCAAGAATGATAGTAAGAGGTAATGAGGCCTAGAGTAGATCATGTCATGGATGTGGATGCAAGGGATGTGGGAGCACAAAATTTACCATAGCATAGATGATAATGGACATTTTGAGCTCATAAAATATGAAGACACCATTAATGCAAAGAGACACAAGTATTGGATATTTCACAAGGGGATACTATAGTGATGGTAGGACATAGTTGGTTGATAGAGAGGCCATTAAATATGGGGACATGATGGCTCAGGTGGTGACTTGATTTTTCAATAGTGTAGAGGTATCCAGTGAAGGAGATGCTTGATGGGCGAGTAGACAGTGAGACTATGGTTAGTAAGACTGGCACTAGTGAGAATTTTTTTAATTTAGTTTAATTTTTGATATAGATCACAAGTTACATCATTATTTTATGATAGATAAATGATTTGATATATATATATATATGAGATATTATCCCTAAGAAGAGGAGTGCTTTTTTTCATTATCCCTAAGATTTCTCCTTTGATTTTCACGCATCATCTCTAAAAAAAGAGAGATGGATGATTTATCTTACCCTTGAGTATTATTTTCTATATATATATATATGTATGTATGTATGTATATATTGGTTGGCCAAATGTGTAGGTTTACCACATAAAAAGGGACTAATCTCTCCTCTCATCAAGGGGAGGTTCCCTATATATGGAACCTCCCCTTGATGAGAGGAGAGATTAGTCCCCTTTTGATGTGGTAAACGTACACATTTGGCCGACCAATCTTCCTACTTTGGATGATCAGACCTATTTTGTTTATTAGTATGCTGATCGACAAAATATTCAACCAACAAGCTTGTTTTCCCAACCTTAATCATGATAATCAAATTATTTTAGATATTTATGACTAAAATTATACCATATTGAATGTTGAGCCTCCTTTTATACAGGGATCTTTGCTTGATTTATTTATGCTTGTTTTACTATTTATTGTTGTGATTATGCTTTTGGAACCTTTTATTATTTTGAGTTACCTTTGGTAACAATTTTTGTAATGTTTCTAAGTTTGACCCTTTTTAAATTGGTAGATGTGTCATTGGATGTTGTGTGGATGAAGTGTCACTGTGTGAGTCATCTATATCCATTATCTTTTATATTTTCCTTTTTAGTGCTAAACATGAATCGATGTGGTGCCCATGTATTATATGATATGCACAAAAATATTTGTATCTCCTCATTAGGTGTAGAGGAGGTAGGTTTATCAAATTACTGATAGTAATGTCTCTTAGTATCTCACTTGAACTCTTATTTGACTTTTGAATGATTTTTAAATCACTAGTTGTAGATGTACTTTGTTGTGATTTATTATTTGGATAGGTAACATTGTTTACCTCATATTGACTAGGTGAAGATGCATATACATGATTTACACTATATGACATGGAGGCCTTTGTATTTTAAATTGATTTTATAATGTTGTAATATTTTCATGTAATAGTTGATTTTGATTTTGTAAACCTACAATTATTTTGTTCATACTAATAATTTTATCACATAGAGTCTTACAAGTGTAAACCCTAAATGCTTTAGATTGAACATTTAGGCACATATCTTGTAAGGAAGGGGTGTAAATAAGATGAGTATGGGGAGTGACATTGGTATAGGCTAATTCATCTCATGGATTAATGATAACATGGACCTATTTACATGGAAACTATTTATCACTCTCATGGAGATGAGGAGGAGAAGGATATTCTTTCTTATGCATAAGAAATGACATTAAAACTTTAAACATAGTGGTTAGTTTATGTGTTAAATCCTTTATATGTGTTTGGGTTTTATTTTTAATGGAATTCCACATAGGAAAAATATAACATGCTCTAAGATATGATATATATTTTAATTGATATAAAGCATCAAGTATACATGTGTCTATGTGTTTTCTGAGTTCATTATGAATTAAAGGGAATACTCATGCAAATGAAAGTATTAGACTTTGGAATAAAAAGTGATAAATTTAATCTATCATTATGATCATGATTGTATGAAATATAAATTAGAATATGTATGGATCTAAAATTTGATTTTAAATAGAAAAGGATACAAACCCTAAGTGTGTCTAGGGTTAGGATTTTTTGAATCTAGGGATTTTTCAAACTAAATTTAAATTATATTTAAATAAATTGAAACCCTGATGTGTAATTGATTTAATTATGTAGGTTGTCTAAAAAATCAAAAAAATAGAAGTATGAATCCCTAATTTATTGTACAAAAATTAGAATTAATGTAAGCTAGGGTTTTATACAATATTCAAATAAGTCAAGTTCACAAAATCATTTAACCTTTTAGGGTTTTACACAAGTAATCCTATGTTTGGTTAAAGGGCTAGGATGTCTAAATTAGTTAAATAATATATAATAATTAAGTACTAATTTTTTTATATATTTTTACCATCTTTAAATTTTTAAGAATAGTAATAAATAGGCATAAATATATAATTATTTATAAAGTGACTATCATGGATGATCTAGGTTCTAAAAATTGAGTTTTTGATAATTCTAAGTGTCATCAACAGGATTTTGGAATCTATTTTCTCACTGGATAGTAGCACCCCACCTAGACAGTAGTGTCATGTTAATATAGTGTCCTCAAAGTGGTGTTGGTGTCCTATTTGTAGGATTGTTCCTATTTTATGGGAACACCTATGCATATGTTTTGAGGTCTTGTTCTTACATGCATGAAATTTAGATTTTTATTTTGTGCCTAGAAAACTTGATTTAGTGTGCAAACCCTAATCTTCTTTACACATATACCATGAGTAATAATTATATATTCATTAGTAGGATAGGTTAGAAATATTTAACACCCTATTGTGAATAGAGTTACCTATATACCAATACACCAAAGAGGGATCAATCCCAATGTAGTTTCCCCACTTAGTGTTTGATTCAAGTGCAAATAAATTCTAGAATGAGAGTGGACTTAGATTCCTTGAATGCGCTTGAGCTTTGAAATATTTGAAAACCAAGATTAAGGATACTGTAGATGGTAGCATGTAGAAGTAGGTAAGAATAAGGATCAAATAATTTAATTTTTCTCAACTTATATTTTGTTTAAATAGGATTTTACATCTATATTAAATCTAATGAATAAGGGTCAAATAGACTTATATTTATAAATATCTGTAACTTGTGCAGATAATAAAATATTCTTAGGCCAACCTTAGGAGGGGCATATATTTGAAATATTATTTGTTTAAGAGAGTTAGGGATAAGGACAATAACACCCAACTGGGTACACTAGTGCCATGTGGCTATAGTGTCCCAAATGTGACACTAATGTCAACCTAGTAGAATACTAGGCAAGTTGGGTTGGTATTTGATAAAGTTGTTTTAGGATGATATTTAAACTATCTATAAGTGTATGTGGTATGTATAATCACTAGAAAAGTGTGTCTAAGGCTCTAGGAAAGGTTTAGGCCTAAGCTAGGAATAGGCTAACTCAATCGATACTATTAGCATTTAAATACAAATTATAGGTGATTATAAGAGGTGTAGCCAACTTATGTTGTTGAAAATGGTTATTGAATGGTTATAAGTTCCTCTTTCCTAAATTCCATTATATGGGATGGGGAAGTATCTTGAATGACACATAATGGTTGAGAGGTGTGATGTGTAGGTGCTAGATTTAAGTCAATAAAAGTAACTACTCTTCTCATGTTAATCATATTGACCATGTTTTATTCTTTTGTAGTGAGGTATATAATAATTTCAACATTATCTGTATAAGGAATTTTTTTTTGATGTTATCTTGGTGGTTGGGAAGAGGATCTTTATAAATAGAAAGATGACAATAATCTTGGTTTAAAGTTTGTTTTTATTTTGAATTTCATGGGATTTAAAAGCTATGCCATATGATTTTTGATTCTTTCAAATAAGGGTTTCATGATCAAATTTTGGACCAAGAATAAAATCCATAGCAAGATTGTCTAATTATCTACAAGTCTCATGAGAGTGGCCCAACTTGCATGAAACCAACAAAATTTAACTAGATCATACCATGATTTCATAAGATGAATGGGGTTAAAATCCCATGGTATATGATTAGAAGATATTTTTGAATCTATACTAGGGATAATGGTTTGTGCATATTAGTATGGTTAGGTTGATAAAATGTAGGATTAGGAGTGTTGTTTTTAGGGGGAGCATGATCCATATCATTGTTTGGAATAATTGCTTGAATGTTATGAGTAGTGTTATAGGTGTCAGTCACCATCATTAGTTACATGATGATTTTTGTTTTTAATGAGCATAAAAGTGCCTATTTTAGGTTGAGATGGTTCAAATTGATGTATGAGGAAGTCTTGTCATTTAACTTGGTCAAGAGCTTCTTCTAAGGTTCTTGGAGAGAGATTCCTAACTAAATATTAAAATTTGGGGTATACAAAATTAGTGATTAGGTTGAAGAGGTTGTAATATACCATATTATGCTCAAAGTTTTTAGACAAGTTATTCCATCATTTTAGGAAGGCTTGTATTATTTCAATTTCAAGTAATTTTTAATTTATAAAGTGGGCTAAGTTGTTCTCGAGAAGATCACTAGTTTGAAATTCTTGGACTAGTGAGTTTACTAAGTCTTTGAGGCTAGTGATAGAATGGGATTTTAATTGATTGTAGCACTCTAAATCATCTCTTGAGAGTGTTTTATCTAATATTTTGGTGGTGATAAAGGTGTTAATATTGGCCCAATATTTATAAAGGTTATGAAATATTTTTAAATTCAAAGTGGGATTGATAGATCCATTATACGTGATGGTGGGTGTGATACCTCCTATGTCAATGTTATCAATTTGAGGTATAAGAGGTTCATTTTGTATATTTTTAATAGTTTTATTGACGAGTGGTAGTTATGGGATAAGGTTTCCATGGGAATTACTAGGGGGCATTCAGATTTTGTGTTCCTCTTGAAACCTATTGAGGTTGGTTTTGAAGATGAACGAGATGATTTTGCATTTGCATCATCTAATTTACATTATTGGTTTGGAATTTATGTATTTGTTAAATTTTTTCTAATAGGATTTGGTTAGTTTGGGAAGCATTTTAACTAGTGTGCATAGCATGTGATGCATCAGTGTTAGTATTAAATTCTTGATTTATATTATGAGTAGTAGCATATGCCACACTAGTTGCAGAATAACATTAGTATAAAAAAATCACTAGTGGCATGAGAAGCATTAGTATCAAAAGATGCACTATTATCATGGTTAAGGGTATATGTATTTTGAAGAGGAGCAATAGAATTTTAACCTATCATGTTAGTATAAATACTTGGTATGGAGGTTGAATAAGTCAGAAGATGATGCCATGATGTGTGAAGGAGAGATAATAGAAGAAAATGGTTGGGATAAAAATAAAGAGGTCCCACCCAATCCAATGGAAAAG